>CM047812.1:48993000-49214904 GCA_026214975.1 Gentiana macrophylla
GGATGAGTGGTTGAAACTATGGTCTGTCCTTTTCTGAACTTTGGTCCATTGTTGGTCCTAGATTCAGAATTGTATTGTCTATTGTTTCTATTATCATCCTGACTGTTGTAGTCAAGACCGGATCTGGATCTAAACCTTTTTGAGGGTTTGTATGCTGGTGCATTTAGTGGTGTAATGGTTGTCTTAACTGGTAAGGAGATTTTCTCAGCTGGTCTGTCAACACCAAATGTATGGTTATCTGTTGTTTGTTGATCATTTGAGTAAGTCTCCTTACTACTTAGTTCAGCTTTTACTTTATCCAGCTCTTTCTTTAATCATTTATTTTCCTTTCTTAGATTCTCACATTCTTGTTCTACAATTTAATGATTCAACTCAATTTCATCAAATTTACTCATGAGAATTTGGATTATGTTTGCAGAATCTAGTGGGAGAGTAGAATATTGTGCAGTGTTAGAAGTGGATGCATTAGATGATGAGCATGAGCTAGATGTTACCTCAGTTTCATTAGATTCTTTAGCCATAAGGCATAGGTAACTTTTTTCATTTTCTGAGCTGTCAGCTTCATCATCATCTGAATCATTTTCGGATGATTCTTCATTCTTTTCGCTGCTGGTTTCAGTTTTGAGTGCCTTCTTGCTTTTCTTCTTTTCAGCTATTTTGTACTTCTTCTTCTCCTCGTCTTTGTCATTTTCTTCAGGGCAATCTGCCTTGAAATGACCTTTCTTTTTGCAGTTGAAGCATCTGTATTCATCATCCTTCTTCTTTATGTCTTTGTTTGAGCTTGACTTTTTGTATGCTGATGAACCTCCATTGAATTGATTCTTCTTGGTAAACCTGTCAAAACGTTTAACCAGTAAAGCTAGCTGTTCTTTCAGCTCCTGTGTCTCTTTGCTGTTTGCATCAGCTGTTTGACTTGCTGGCCTTATGTGCCTCTGCTGGTGCACTGTCTTCGTCGTTCAACTCAAATTCGTGAGACTTTAATTGAGACATCAGAGTTAATGTGTCAGTATTTGCAAGATTTGTTGTCCCTCTGATTACTGATGTAATGATCTTCCATCTTTCAGGTAAGACCCTTAAGATCTTCAGGCACACTTCTTTCTATGCATATGTGTGTCCAAGTTGTTGTAGTTCACTGATGATGCTTCAGAATCTGTTGTCCATTTGATCAATGGATTCACCAGCCTTCATTTTGAAGTTTTCAAATTTCTGTTTTGCAACAGACAAATTGTTTTCTTTGACTGCTTCTGATCCTTCATTGATCAGTGCCAATTTGTCCCACATCTCCTTTGCTATTTTACAATCTTTGATTCTTATGAACATGTTACATTCTAGAGTTTTCAAAATCATGTCTTTTGCAACTAAGTCGAGATTTGCTCTTCTCCTATCATCCTTGGTCCAATCTTTCTTGAGTTTGTCTATTACTTTTCCTTGATCTGCACCTGTGGCTACCACAGTTGTAATCTCGATTGGGCCATCATTGTTTACATCCAGCATCTCTTCATGAGTTGCTGCAAGATGAGACAACATACTCATTTTATATTCATCAAAGTTATTAACATTGAAAACATGTACCTTTGACATAAAGTTTGAGGGATCCATAAGTATGAGTTAAGATATATATATATATATATATATATATATATATATATATATATATATATATATGTGTGTGTGTGTGTGTGTGTGTGTGTGTGTGTGTGTGTGTGTGTGTGTGTGTAGAAAGCACAATTTGAAAACTACTTTGAAAATATGTGATCTCCTTGTTACAGTAAATTAGATCTCGAGCAGGTTCGATACTAGAACACTTTGCTCTCGCTACCAATTGTTGGTCCCAGAGGAGGTAAAACTATAGTCGAGGGGGTGAATGACTATAGTGGAGTTTCAAAACTTTTCTTATATTTAAAAGCTTAAAGGCGTGAGATAAGTCCCTTCTTAATAGGTTGTTTCAAAGTAGTTTATGCAATCACAGATATATGATATAATTTAAGCAATTAAATAAATGCAGTAAAGTAAATTGCTAAAAGTAAATTGACACAAGGCATATAGTGGTTCAGGGTGGTGTAATCCTTTAATCCACTCTTCTCATGTGATGATTGAAGGAATTTCACTATTGTTTTCATAGATACAATAGCCTGATTGTCCTTAATCCACTCTTCTTCAAGAATATCACTCCCTGACTTCAAAAGCTTCAGTGACTCAGTCTCTTTCACTGCTCCTTGGGAACAAATCCTTCAGCAGCTTCTAACAAACACAACTCCTTCTCAGATGGCTCTGATTCAGTTGCTTGATTGATGTGAATTGGATTCATAGAACTTGTTGATCAGACTCAATGCTTGATGTTGGAATTGTAGTTCTGAGTTTTGAGTTGATCACTAGATGTTTCTTTTTAAGCACAGATGGAGCTTTTTGATTTGATAGAGTTTCTGCTTGTAAATTCTCAGACTTAATCATTCTCTACTGTTTCACTTTTTCTTGTCTGTCAATGCCTCCTATTTATAGCCTTGATAATCCTTGATTTGAATTTCCGTCCGTTGGCTATATTAAAGAGGGGAATAATCCTTGATTTTATTCTTGATTCCCCCTTAATTAAATCCTCATTGATTTCAGTGATCGGATTTTTCTTCAAACGTTTATCAGACAATCCATCCTTGATTGATCCTCAATTGATTGTGCATTTAATGCTTGATCATCAGAATCTTCTTCATTTCAAAATCTGTTCAAGTAAAGTTTACTTGGCCGTTCCCTGAACAGTTAAGTGTCCTTTCTGACTTTGCCGCTTAGATCTTCCTTTACTGCTTTACTCAGCCAAAAGTCAGTTCACTTTGCCGATTCACTGTTTCCTTCATTCTTTTCAGTTTACGAGAATCTTTGTACTTTACTGATCCTTGATCAGTGTACACCATATTTAAATTTTATGTTTCATCACTTGGAATGTAAGTTAGACTTATCCTAGGTCATCACAGACTTCCTTGGTTTTAAGTCAGACCATAGGTCTTAATGCTTCTCTGCTGGTACTTGGCTGGCATCAATCTGCCGGATTTCTGTTTTACTTTGTCATTCTACCAACTAGTACAATACTTGTCTGACTCAACTTATACAACATGTCAGACTCTAAGTAAAGACTTATATAGAGAATTCTCACTTATTTTCAGGCTTGCTATAACAGTTAGTATGGCCATCATCAAAACATAATAAAATGTTCCTAACAAAAAGAATTTTCAATCGTGCGGCTAATCCGTTAGGATTTTGGGCAGAGCACAAAAGATGGAAGTCATCATCTCATCACGGAGAACGTTTGAACACCAACTATTCTTAATTTTGTAAGATTCAGTTCAGCCTAAATTTTTGAGTCTTGAATGTTTTTGAGAAAAAACTAAGCTATAGTTGTATAGAGGGTTGTATTAACTGTAGAAAACCGTTTACGGATCATAGGTTGTTCGTAGATGTCGTGATTCACATGGATTTATTTCAAATTTGTTTTGGATTTGGCTTTTAAATTGCTAAAAGGTACGTGGTGTTCTTAAATAGAATTTGGGTGGTTTTGGCGCCAATGATGCTCAGTAGGTTAACATGATGTACATGTAAGGTTGGGTGGGTGCGAATTGGAAGCAGAGTGCATTGTTCACTCTTGGTGGGCACCAAAGAGGTTTTTGCGGGTGCCAAGTTGAAGCCGAAAGTTATTTGAATTTCATAACAGGGTTGGAAGGCGCCAAGGGTGCTTGGCGAGCGCCAAACAACCTGTTTAGCCTGTTTTGATATTTTTTTTGTGCAATACTTCTTGAAGGCATTATATGTTAATTGGAAATGTCTAAATTTGACTTATTGTAGCCTCGTCTCATCACCACAATTGAGACCCTATGCGGGGAGAAAGTGGGAGAGCACCGGAAGGCAATTGTTTTGGCCTCGTGGGAAATGGACTTAGTAGTCAATGATCCCTTTACAATGTGATCGGTAGTGTAACTAAAATGCCTTGGACTAGAAGTCCATAAGAAGCTTTTTATGTAAATGAATCAAGAAGTAAGACTTAAATTAGTAAATTGCATATGTGTTGTTTCTAAAAGCTAAAACATCTTTATCATTGGTGAGGCACGTTTACATTTCTTAGCATGGCACTAATGAACTTCCATTTGTCTTGGTGTCAAGGGACTCATGTAACTCCCACACGGTACTGTGTCCTTGCCCTCGAGGTGCTCCATGTGTCGTGGTGCAGTCTTCACCATGCGCAGTGTCATTTGATCTTGGTGTAATAAACTTACTTGTGCAAGGTTATAGTAGAGGGTGAGTGAGCTATACTATTACAAAATATGTAGTAGTGATTGTAGAAAGTGTTCTTCAAATATGTTGGACTTATTTTTAAGTTTTAGTGATGAGTGCCAGACTAGCTGTTATAGAGCAAAGGCAAAAAGATGTCTAGATCAAATGCATAAGTTTGTTAGAGTTTGATCTTGTATAGGTTTGATCAAACAAGCACTGTAAAAGGTCAGCTGACTTACATCAGCAGACTAGTCTAGATCGAAGAGGTAGCCGAGTCGTGAGACTAATCAGAACTCGCCAAGACCAAGGTTTGAGGGTCAAACTCAGTTATTGAAAGCTAAGGGATCAAACTTAGTAATTAAAGTCAAGGATATGGAATCAGAATTTAGGGAAGTCTGTGATGACCTAAACTGATTGCATATACCTTGTGTACAAGGTCTTAGTTCCACAAGATAAGTGGTGATTGGAACTTAGTTATATGCAAAAAGGTGTAATCTAACTTCATAAATAAAAGTTAGATAAAAGACAGTAAGCTGAAGTGTTTTTAAACACAACATAATAAGGATAAGCTTACTGATGTGTATATCAACAGGCTTATGTTCTTAGGAACCTGCTGGACACATATTTCAATTATTCAAAGGCTACATTGGAAGATTACAAAGAAATAGACCGCTAACAACCTTTGATTTTATCAAACAAATCAATGGTTAAGATTAAAAGGGCGTTGGAAAGATTCAGACCTTTATCCATTGGACACAAGTCAAGGGTGGTGACAGATCAGAAATCTGTAAAAAGGATTTCGGCATAAGAAAGTCAGAAAAAGCAAGTCAAGATGGAGGCAAATCTGAAACGGCTATGTTTGAATTTCAAACATAAGTCACAAGGATTCCTACCTATAAATAGAGGACTCCTAATTCAGATACAAGTGAGGAACATTAAGAGAAAAATACAGATAATCTTGAGCAATCAAAACAAATCAAGAAGAACACCCTACTAACCCTACTGAGCTTTAATCTACTGATCCAGAAAATTCTTCAAGTGTAATCTGCATTCAAGCTACATCATGTTTACACACTTGAAGACATCAAGCTGCTGATCATATCATCCTGATCAAGCTGCTGAAAGCTGAATCACTTACTTGATTCAATCTTTCTTTTACAAGGAATCTACTGAGGATAGTGAAGCACATTTGTGTCAAGGACTGTTGTTTGTGGTGGAGCTGGTGAAGAGGCAATCCTACCCTTCAAGGACCAGTGGAAGACATTGGAGCAGCAATCCTACCTGTTCCAAATGTTCAGTTTGTGAAGCCATAGTTATTGGTGAAGGACAAGCAACATAGGGATTTTTGTAACAGCTACATCAAAGATCTCTAGTGAATTACCTCCAACATCACAGGAGAAGAGTGGACTGACAGGATTACACCACCTGGAACCACTATAAAATCTGCCTACTTACTCTCTGCATTTATATTCTACATTTTGTTTGTCTAGCACATCAATCAACTGAATATAGCAACTGAATCACACACACACACTACTGAGTATCTGATACGTGGTATCATATTTAACAACAAGTAACAAGGCTTAATTTTGATATATTCCATTTGCACAAATTCAAGAAACTCAGCAAATCGGCCAGACTCATCGAGTATCGGCCGAGACTACTAAAGTATCAAAGAGTTCTTTCGGGTTCTTCGAGTTTGTTAACTCCAAAAGTGTTAAGTTTATTCACCCCCCCTCTAAACTTAACCAAAGCCTTTTCAAGGGAGCAACAATTGGTATCGGAGCAGTGCTTCTGTTCTGAAGTAATCCTACTTGTTGTGCTTGTGAAAACACTTTGAAAACTATTTCAAGTTTCTGATTTTCAAAGCTTTGCATCATGGATAACAACGAGTATGCTACAACAATGTTGATGTGTTCTTTAGATCTTTTTGATGACTATAAACGTCGTATGCCGGCTTATCTAGCTGCAACACATGATGAAATGATGGATGTGCTGACAGATGGACCACTGGAGATTACAAAGTCAGTAACAGTGGGAGATGAGACATAGTACATTCCAAAACCAAAAAGGGAATGGACTGCTGAAGATAGAAAAAGAGAATATCTCAACAAAGGAACTTTGGGAAAAAGAGCAAATCTCAACAAAGGAACTTTGGATAGCAATATGTATATGAAGGTGAAAGATTGCAAGACTGCAAAGGAACTTTGGGATAAGTTGCAATTAATCTGTGAAGGCACTGATGCAATCAAAAAGAACAAGATCAGAGTTGTAAAGAAGAAGTTCCAGGAGTTCAAAATGAAACCAAATGATACCATTGAACAAATGGAATCAAGATTCAATGCAATCATGGATGAACTCACCCTACTGAGTGTGAAGTATTCACAGGAAGAAATCAACTCAAAAATCTTGGAAGCATTACCAGCAAAAGAAGTTTGGGGGATGAAGGTGACTACCATAGAAGAAATGAGAAGTTTGCATGAAGAAGACACCTTCAAACTGTTTTCAGATCTTAAGGCCTATGAATTTAGCAAAAGCTTGTGCTCGAGGATCAAAAAGATGAGCCAAAGACCATTGCATTGGTCGCTTCACATCAGAAGAAACATCAGGAGCTCAAGATGATCTACCTGGATGAGATGCAAGAGTAGATTGCCCTACTTGAGCAAGAAAATCGAATGATGAAATCGGAAAGGGTTCTCCAAGGAATTTCACAAAGAAATTCAAGTGAAAAGATGAAGGATGAATCAAAGAAAGATAATGATTACTTGTGCTATCATTGCAAGAAACCAGACACTTCAAACCCGATTGTCCCGAATTAAAACAGAAAAAAGGAACTCGATTATCTTTGCTTTAATTGCAAGAAGCTTGGACATTTCGGACTGACCGTCTGCACTCATCAAGGCCAAAAGTCAACAAAGAAGACATGGCAAGAAAGCTATGGTTGCTGAAGATGAATCAGGATATGAAGTAGAATCGTAAAAGGAAATGAATCATGATATCGCACTTTGTTGCTGAGATGGAAGATTATGCTTTAATGGCTAATATGGATGAGACATAAGAGGTATACAATTCTGTATCTATAAACACTCCTGCTGGAAGTGATTATGAATCAACTTGTGGTTCAAATCCTAAAAATTCTGACAACGAAGAAACTTTGGATGCCATCCTTAATCAACTGAGGATAATACAATCTGGTTATGAGATTGTGAAGGCTGAAAAAGAAGCTCTTCAATCAGAAGTTGAAAGATTAAATGCTGAATTAAGAATTCTCAAAGGAAAGGAAAAAGAAGTTAGATGTAATCAAAAAAAGCCTCTTTGTACATTCGATGAGTCGTTGAGTCTTTGAACCATCTTATTCCTCCACTGCATTCAAATCTGGAAAGCCTTATGGTGATAGAACAGGGCTTGTATTTGGAACTCAACAATCCAATAAGAGTGGATCCAGTAAGGTCACTGAACCTGGTACCAGAATTGGTCCTCAGTTTGTGCCTGCAGAAGATCCAACTCCCAAAACGGTTGCTGAGGCAGCAAAGCCTACTGCGAAAGCTTCAAGCTAAGGAAGCAAAATCAGAAGTCAAGGAAGTCAACAGCTCCTAATAAAAAGAATAAATCTAAAAATAGGACTGCTGTGCCTTCTAGACCTGCTGATAGCAGACCTGCTACCAAGTCAGATGGACCACAAAAAGGGAACAACCAGAAATATTCCAAGGATAAGAATCCTAAACCCAAAAATGCTAATCATTCAAGGGATACTTATCTCAGGGGGAAAGGTAGATTGTTCCCATCGATGATAATTTGAATATTCCTCGCACCTACCGCTAGAAATAATGAGATATAACCATGTTTGGTAGGTAAAACCTAAGCAATGGAATCAAAGAGAGGGCTCAAGCAGAGGACTTATATAAGACCTCAAACAGGACCTCATGAGACTCCATATTACAGACTGCTCTAATGCATGTGCCAGACTATGGTTATCCTAGTGATTCTAACAAAAGAAATCACTTTAAACAAAGATTATGTTCCAAAAGGCCGTAAAACATATGTGAATCCTTCACAACCAATTGTTAGACCTTATGGATGTGTAGAGTACATGTATGAACCAAAGTATGATACCTTTCAGAGAAGACCTTATGGAAACTTACCAAATGTCATGCTTTCCACTGACCATTATGGACCCAAACAGGTTTGGTACCTAACACGCACTAACTTTGTTTTGTAGGGTGTCTGGTACTTTGACAGTGGATGTTCCAGACATATGACAAAGAATAAGAACTGTTTGTCAAGTTTTATTGCAAAGGATGGTCCAAGAGTTAACTTTGTCAACAAGAATACACCTAGATACACAAGCGGATATGGCACACTTGTGAGAAATGGATTAACAATCAGGAATGTTGCATATGTGGAAAGACTGGACTACAACCTACTGAGCACTGGACAATTCTGTGACATGGGATACAAGGTCACTTTTGACAAAAACACATGTGCTGTCATTAGTGAAAGAGGTGATCAAGTTTTTTTAGCTGGAAGAAGACTACAAAACATGTATGTTGTGGATTGGTCTCATCATTGCGAGAAACATGCCTGATTGTGCATACCAAGTCAGAACTTAATTGGTTATGGCATAAGAAGTTGAATCATCTAAACTTTGATGATAACAATCAGTTGGTGAAGAAGGAACTGGTGATTGGTTTACCTGAGATCACATTCAAGAAGGATGCTATATGTGATGCATGTCAGCAAGGTAAATAGACAAAGTCAAACTTCAAGTCAAAAACTAAACAATCAACAAAAATATTTTTAGAGCTGATGCACATGGATCTTTTTGGACTAGTAACACCAACAAGTGTAATAGGAAAGAAATACACCTTAGTGGTTGTGGATGATTATTCAAGATGCTCTTGGGTGATATTCATGAACAAGAAAAGTGAAACACTTCAAAAGATGCCTGAACTTTTGAACAGATTATAGAATGAGAAAAGTTTGACAATAGTAAAAATAAGATCAGACAAGGGTACTGAATTTCTCAATAAAGTTATAAGAGAATATTGTGAACAAAATAGTGTACTACATCAACTTGCTGCTGCTGGTACACCTCAGCCAAATGGGTTTGCTGAAAGAAGAAATAGAACTCTAAAAGAAGCAGGAAGAACTATGATTTGTGAAGCATGACTACCTGAAAGATATTGGGCTGAAGTAGTTAATACAACATGCTATACACAAAACAGAACATCAGTGAACAAGAAGTTGCCGAAGACACCTTATGAGATTTGGAATGGAAGAAAACATAATATATCCTATTTCCATCCATTTGGAAGAAAGTGTTTTATCTTGAATCATAAGGAGCAATTGAAGACATTCCAACCAAAATCAGATGAAAGAATTTTCTTGGGATATTCTTCAGTCATCAAGGCATTCAGGGTACTGAACAAAAGGACACTGAAACATGAAGAAACAATACATGTTGTATTTGATGAACCTAAGTTCACTGGATGGAAGATGAAGGTTCAGAACCTGCTGAGAATCAACAAGTCACTGATCCAGAATGTGTTGAAGTTTTGGAAAGATTCAATGACTTAAAGGTTTCTGATTCAGCCCCTGCTGAACACCTTGCTGGTAATACTACTGATGCAACAACTGAGGTAGTTCAAGGATCTGCTGAACCCCCTGTTGAAGAAATAGCAGACCCTACTGAAGATGATGTTCCAGAGAATCAATTTAACCAGAATCCACAATGGTTAAAGGATCACCCTGCTGAACAAGTTATTGGCAACATACAGCAAGGTGTGAGGAGTAGAAGACAATTAGAAGCAATGTTTACTTGCTTCCTATATCAAATAGAACCTAAAGTTGTTGAAGAAGCAATTTCAGATCCAGATTGGATAATTGCTATGCAGGAAGAATTGAATGAATTTGAAAGAAATCAAGTTTGGAGACTAGTGGAAAGGCCTAATCATGCAAATATAATTGGTACAAAATTGGTATACAGAAACAAATTGGATGAATCTGGTACCATTTTGAGGAATAAGGCTATTCTCAAGCAGAAGGAAGATTTTGATGAAACATATGCCCCTGTTGCAAGATTGGAAGCTATCAGAATATTATTAGCACATGCTGCTCATAAAAACTTCAAAGTATATCAGATGGATGTCGAAAGTGCATTTTTGAATGGCATTCTGGAAGAGGAGGTGTATGTTCAGCAACCTTCTGGTTTTGAAGTTAAAGATCAAGAAGATAAAGTGTACAGACTCAAAAAAGCACTTTATGGTTTGAAACTAGCACCAAGAGCATGGTATGAGACTCTATCTCATACCTTGGTGGACAATGGTTTTACAAAAGGCACCATTGATAAGACTGTTTTCTGAATCAATGAAGGGGACAACACCCTGCTGGTACAGATTTATGTTGATGACATAATCTTTGGTTCTGAAAATGAATTGCTATGTGAAAAGTTTGCAAATCTAATGAAAAGTAAGTTCCAAATGAGTATGATGGGAGAAATAAACTACTTTTTGGGATTACAAGTCAAACAGATGAAAGATGGAATCTTCATTCATCAAACCAAGTATACCAAGGAGTTACTGAAGAAATTTGGTATGGAAAACAACACCAAGGTATCAACTCCTATGAGTACAAATATCAGACTGGATGAAGACAAAGAAGGCAAAGATGTTGATCAGACTTTATACAGAAGGATGATAGGCAGTTTGTTGTACCTCACTGCCAGCAGACCTGATATATCCTTTGCTGTAGGTGTTTGTGCAAGATTTCAATCAAAACCTAAAGAAAGTCATTTAGGTGCAGTCAAAAGGTTCTCAAGTACCTAAAAGAGACTTTGGGAGTAGGGATATGGTATTCAAAAGATGGAAGCTTCAAAGTTATATCCTACTCAGATTCTGATTATGCTGGATGCAAGATTGATAGAAAAAGCACCACAAGAACCTGTCAGTTAATGGGAAATAGACTGGTTTCCTGGTTTAGCAAGAAACAGAATTCTATATCAACTTCCACTGCTCAAGCTGAATACATTGCTGCTGGAAGTTGTTATGCAAAAATACTGTGGTTAAGACAACAATTAAGGGATTAAAGAATTGAAGAAAGAGAAATTCCAATTATGTGTGACAACACAAGTGCAATTGCAATCATAGAAAATCCTGTTTTGCACTCAAGAACCAAGCATACTGATGTGAGACATCATTTTATAAGAGATCATGTTGAAAAGAAAGATGTGGTGGCTCTTTATATCCCTACTGAAGATCAACTTGTTGATATCTTCACTAAACCATTGGATAGTGAAAAAATTGCTAAACTAAGGACTGAACTTGGAATTATAAAAGTTGACTAATACATCTTTGATCAGCAGTGTACTGGAATTCACCAAGGGGATTAGTCTTTGCTATGTCGGGTGAGCTTACTTAGCAGATTAGTCATTGGTATCAACAATTCCATGTATTTATGGTTGGACAATTGAGCAAATGAAGTTGCCAAGGGGATTGGTCTTTGTCATGTTGAGTGAGCTCACTTGACAGATCAGTCATTGGTATTAAATTTCATCTTATATTATCAGTTGGACAATACAAAAAGAATTAAGTATCTGTAGAGTAACTTTATCAAGAAAGTCCGAGACATTTTGTCAACAGTCAGGCCGAGCCAAGTCCATTGATGACAAGGTGCCAAAGAAACGTTACACAGTCAAACTCACAAAAGTCAAAAAGCAAATGGCGGGATATTTATTATATCCTTATAACCATAGTTACACGATCTGACGGTCACAAAACGTTATGAAAAAGTAATGGGCCACGTGTCAAGACAGCATTCACTCAAATTTAAATGTGGTTAATACCACTATACATGCTCGACAGCGATTACAATCGCATCTCGTCTATATATCTGCACTCTTCCTTACGGTTACTTTCAAAAACCTCAGATTGATTTTCTCTGCATTTACACTGTGTGAACACAGATTTGAGAGCTATCTTCTTCATCTTTTTCTTAAAACAATGGCATAAAAGGATGATGTTCAAATCGGAACAAGTGAAAGTGTAAGAGGCTTTGTTGTTGATGCTAACCAAACAGAATTAGCTATCAATATTGGTCGAAGGATAAGAAGATATGCAGGTTTGGAAAATGTGCTCAATATAAGATTGGAAACAATATCATATACAAATGTTGTTATCTTCTAGAGAAATATTGTTATAAGAGAAGGTAGAGAGGCATTCACCACAACAGTAAATGCCCAGGAGATTGAAGTTTCCTCAAACCTGCTGAGGGAAGCTTTTGCCCAAGAGCAGTCTACTGGTGGTGAACAGTCTGCTGAAAGACAAGGAAATCAACAGATGGATAAGGATTTGGAGGATCTCACCATGGATGATCTAGTGGCACAAATCAATGAGGGAATAGCTTTTGGTGCAAACAAGATGGTTGGTGAGATAGACACTTTGTTTGTTGAAGAACCTGCTAAGCATGCTGATGATTAGCAGACTGTGGATTCAGATGAAGAAAGGGTTACTGATCTTAGTGAGCCTGATGTCAGTTCTGAGGATTCAATTCAATATCAAGACTGGATTGACACTGGGGACACTCTAACCAAGACTGCAAATTTTCTATGAAGGATTTATGATAATAGGGAATTTCAAAAAGAGAATATGGATGTATTCCCTATACAGGTTGTTGTGGCACAAACAACACCTGAACAAAGGCTGGAACAGGTGGTACAGGTTGCTGAGGTACAAACAGCACCTGGACAATGGTTGGAATAGGAGGTACAGGTTGCTGAGTCTCAAACAGCACCTGGACAAAGGTTGGAACCATCTTTGGGTTTGGAGGAAACCCCTGCTGTTGTTGAAGAACAAGCTGCGATAGTGGAGCCTACTGGAGACAAGATCACTGTAGGGAAAGATGGTCAGCAGACTGCTGTCATTGATGAGGATGAGCAGCTGGTGGACTATGACTACAGTGATGAGGAATTTCAAGTGCCTGAGGAAGAACCTATTAATGATGAACTTCAACAGGCATTTGTACCAATTTTTGAAGAGCCTGCACTAGATCCTATTCTGGAGGAATTCCAAGGACCTAACCCTGCTGGAAGGGATATGAGCTTTGCCATGGTTATCAGCAGACAGATGCAACAATACAATGTAGAAGAGCTTGCTGATGGAACTGATGGAGGAATGCCTGGTGGGGTACCAGCACATGTTTTGGATTAGTTGAGGACTGTCAAAAATGACATTGCAAATTTAAGAACTCAACTTGACAGGCAAGAGCAGAGATTTGAAGATTTAATGAACTTAGTGGAGAATAGAGGAAGAACCACTAAAACTGTTGCTTCCAATATAACCTCCACTCAGTATGCTCTTGCTGACCTTGCTTTGGATGTAAAGGGGATCAAGCAAGGAAATACATGAAGGACAAGTTTCGAAAGAACAATTTGCATCCATTCATCGAAACTTGACAAGCTTGCCGAGACACCTAAGCCTCTTTGTGGTCGAACCGCTAGAACACCGCAACTCGCAGATTGGATCCTAAAATTACTGAGAGGGTAACTCTACTAGAGCAAACATTGCAAGGAAGGATCACAACTGTTGACACTAGGACAGAAATTATGGAGGGTCAACTGAACAACCTAGTGCTCACACAAGAAAGTGTACCTGGCCTGCTGTCCCGTTTTGTTGATGATGTGAATAAGGGGGAAGAGAACCAAACAACAGTAGCAAAAGAGGCTGCCAGAATCTTTGCTAAGAAAAAATGGGAAGATGACACTAATGCTTTTAGGGGGTCTGCACCTGGCAGACTTGCACTTACTGATGATCTTCTCAGAGAATACAAGAGGGTCTACAATAGCAAAAGAAGACCTTATCATGATAAAGGTTTTCATAAGGGACTCAATTATTTTCTTGGACTCAAGTTTTGGGAAGCAAGGGTTAAAGCCTTGAGGGCTGAACACAGAGGTGGTAGAGGTGGAAGGAGTTTACCTACCACTAATGCAAATGAGTCACTTAATGAATTCAAGGAAGTTTACATGCGTTTAGGCTCCAGAATACATCAGATCAATCTTACTCTACCTGAAGCATGGCATTGGTGGAAACAAGTGAATCCTCATGTTGATTTCTCTCTGATTGAAAATGAATGGATGAGAGAAATGATCAGAGAGATAAGAGCCTACCAAGAACAAGTGGAGAAAGCAAGAGAAGAAATTGAAAGAAGACAGTAGATCAACACACTTTATATGTTTTATCACTTGCTGTATCTAGACTGTAATACTCTTGAACAACTGATTATAATGAGATATGACTACATTTGTTCTGTTTTTGTTTTTAATCTTTTTGCTTTGCTGTTAGGAGGGTATTTGCATCATCACCAAAAATAGGGAAATTGTTGGACTTATTTTAAGTTTTAGTGATGAGTGCCAGACTAGCTGTTATAGAGCAAAGGTAAAAAGATGTCTAGATCAAATGTATAAGTTTATTAGAGTTTTATCTTGTATAGGTTTGATCAAACAAGCACTGTAAAAGGTCAGCTGACTTACATTAGTAGACTAGTCTAGATCAAGAGGGTAGTTTTGAGTCAAGAGACTAATCAGAACTCACAAGATCGAAGGCTGAGGGGTCAAACTCAGTTATTGAAGGCTAAGGGATCAAACTTAGTAATTAAAGTCAAGGATATGGAATCAGAATTTAGGGAAGTCTGTGATGACCTAAACTGATTACATATATCTTGTGTACAGGCCTAAGTTCCACAAGATAAGTGGTGATTGGAACTTAGTTATATGCAAAAAGGTGTAATCTAACTTCATAAATAAAAGTTAGATAAAAGACAGTAAGCTGAAGTGTTTTTAAACACAACATAATAAGGATAAGCTTACTGATGTGTATATATGCAGGCTTATGTTTTCAGGAACCTGCTGGACACATATTTTGATTATTCAAAGGCTACATTGGAAGATTACAAAGAAAGGGACAGCTAACAACCTCCTATTTTATCAAACAAATCAATGGTTAAGAATAAAAGGACGTTGGAAATATTCAGACCTTTATCCAATGGACACAAGTCAAAGGGTGGACAGACTGTAAACTGTCAAAAAGGATTCTGACAGTGTCCGTCCTAGGAATAGTCAGAAAAAGCAAGTCAAGATGGAGACAAATCTGAAACGGCTATGTTTGAATTTCCAACATAAGTCACAAGGATTCCGATCTATAAATAGAGGACTCCTAATTCAGATACAAGTGATGAACATTAAGAGAAAAATACGGATAATCTTGAGCACTCAAAATCAAATCAAGAAGAACACTCTACTAACCCTACTGAGCTTTAATCTACTGATCCAGAAAATTCTTCAAGTGTAATCTGCATTCAAGCTGCATCAAGTTTACACACTTGAAGACATCAAGTTCTTGATCATATCATCTCGATCAAGTGCTTGAAAAGTCGAATCACTTACTTGATTCAATCTTTCTTTTACAAGGGATCTAATCGGAGACAAGTGAAGCACATTTGTGTCAAGGATCGTTGCTTGTGGTGGAGTGGTGAAGAGGCAATCCTACCCTTCAAGGACCAAGTGGAAGACTTTGGAGCAAAGCAATCCTACCTATTCCAAGTGTTCAGTTTGTGAAGCCATAGTTATTGGTGAAGGACAAGCAACATAGGGATTTTTGTAACAGCTACATTCAAGATCTCTAGTGAATTACCTCCAACATCACAGAGAAAGAGTGGACTGACAGGATTACACCACCTGCAACCACTATAAAATCTGCCTACTTACTTTCTTCATTTATATTCTGCATTTAGTTTATCTAGCACATCAATCAACTGAATCTAGCAACTAAATCACACACATACTACTGAGTATCTAATACTTGGTATCATATTTAAAAACCAGTAAAAAGGCTTAATTTTTGATATATTCCGCTGCACAAATTCAGTAAACTCAACAGTCAGTAGACTACTGAGTATCAGCAGAGTACTAAAGTATCAGCAGGCTGCTGAAGTTGCTGAGTTTGTTAACTCCAAAAGTTTTAAGTGTTAAGTTTATTCACCCCCCCTCTAATCTTAACTAAACCCTTTTCAAGGGACAAAAAATATATATATATATAAAATACTTTTTTTTGGTCCCTTAGAAAGGCTTACACAAGTTTAGAGGCGGGAAGTGGGTGGTGAATAAACCTGTCCCCAAAAACCTATCTGAAAACTTAATCTTGTACAGATTTAGTTTAACCTTAAACTTGTGTGGAGTTCCGCTAACTTAGTTGAATATAAGTCAAGGTCTTTGACTTATCTTCGAACTTAGTTAAGCGGCAGAGGATTATGTTAAGCCTATATATAAAACATGAGTTTAGCAGTTTGTCTAAATATAATGCAATGTGGTGCGGACTCAGTTTCTTGTGTTTGCTGAGTGTGATTGGATGTAATCTAAACTTAGATGCAGTAAATAAATGCATGCAATAAATAAATAATTAAGACAAGAATTTTAGAGGTTCCAGGTGGTGTAATCCTGTCAGTCCCCTCTTCCCCTGTGATGTATGAGGCCAAATCCACTATGTTCTTGAGGTTTACAGTTACAAGACACAAAGTAAATTCTAAACACTTGATTGTCCTTCACTAATCCCTAGCTTCACAATCTTCCAGCTTCAGTCTTCAACAGGTAGAATTGTTGTTTGAACTAAGCTTGCTACATTGGTCCTTAGAGGGTTGAATTGCCTCTTCACCAGCGCAAGACAAACACAGTCTTCCGGACTGCACTCAACTGTCCTTCACACCTTCTTGGTGTTTCACAGTCTAAACCTTCAAAAAAATCAAAGTTGAGACTTGAATCAATAACTATGATTCAATTGTGTTTAGAGCTTCTTCTTCTAGATGTATATGATATGCGCTCAGGTCTGTTTTCTTCAAATGATTGATCTTGATCTTTCTTTGAAAGCTTATGAACACTTCATCAGTGTCCTTTCTAACAATCCTGTTCAGCAAATTTTATTGGCTGATTTATAACGGTCAGATTTATCCTCAGCTTTTCTTGACCTCAGCATTAAAACTTATCTTAGTCAGTTTTCATCTCAAGAGAGTTAACTGAGTTTTTATTCTTCTATAAAAACTCAGTACTCAATTTCACATCTGATTATTATTGACATAATCAGAGTACACCATAACTTATAACTCAGCTAAGCCATTTTTTCTTAATGATACTTAGGTCTTCTTCAGATCCATAAAGTCGATTCGAGGCCATCACAAACTTTCACGAATTCTAACTTTCTGATCTCGGCTTATGTCTTCAAAGCGAGTTTGAACCCTTAGTTCTTCAATCTTCAATAATCGAGTCTCGAACCTTGATTCTAGATAAGTCAACCGAGTTTGTGTCCCTCAACGAACTTATCTTCTTCAATTCTTCTTCTATAAATGAGTTTGATCCCTCAGTCTTTAGTTGGTGTGCTCTTAGTCGGGCCACAATTGATTAATCTCCGATTATGAACTCGTTTAATAAGCCACATTTCTCATTTTCTCAGTTCTGATCCTAGATCTATTACAGTTCTTGTCTGATTTTACTTATACAAATATCAGACTCTATTAAATCCTATACATTGATTTCTAGACATCTTTTTGCTTGGCACTATAACAGCTAGTTATGACACTTCATCAATGGGGTTAAGTAATAATTAAACTAACTCATGAATCATCATCAAAACATAAATTTTATTTCCAACAATTTCCCCGTTTTTGATGATGTCAATACCCTCCTTAAAAGCAATGCAAAAAGATAAAGTCAAATTAATGTAAAGAACACAAAGAACTGAGAAACTAAGATTTTATTGAAAACTGAGTTAAAGTACAAATACATGAAAAGAAATTAAGTTTCAGTTTCTATTCCTATCTCTTGACCAACTTCATTTGACTTGGTGTCAAAGATTTCAACAGCTTCTTTCATGGCTGAGTTGGTTTTTGCGCTCTCAATTCCATGGATATTCGCCAAATGTTCCATGAATCTGTCATATTGTGCTTGCTGAAAAACATGCTTTTGAATAACACGGCAAAACACAAAAATAGATCTCCTCAGTCTTTCACTAGTGGCTGTCTTCAGTAAGTTCTGAACAAACTCAGGATTAGTCTCTTCAACCTGATCTGAAACTTTATCTAGAGTACCATCTCTTTCCCATTTACCCAACTTGTTCTAGTAGTGCAAAAGAACCTTTTGCATATGCAGAAATGACTCTGAGGCTTGTTCCCTTGATACTCCTTCTTGAGCAGGTAGACCTTTGAAAACATTATACATATGAGAGTCTAGGGAGAGTTTTTTCTCAGTTGGCTCTGAGAATTTTGCAATCAGTTCCAACTCTTCATCAGTGAACTCACCTCTAGCTTTCTTCATCTCAATCACTTTCTCATCAATAGCTTCAAGAACTTGAGGCATATCAAGTGCATTGACCTTTAACAAGTCCAAACTTTCCCCCTTATTGACATCATCGTTGTTGATCAAGCTCCTGATGTAAGAATTCAGGCGCTGCTGATTTGATGCCAAAATGGTTTGTGCTACAACTGAGTCTTTCATTGCATTCTCTAGTAAAATAAGTCTATCAACCATATTGTTGAGAACGCCTTCCCATTTTTCTTGAGTCGCAATTTTTCGAGCCTCAGATTCAATGGTTGCTTTTTTGATAGCGATTAGAGTATCATGAGAATCTGCTTTGACACTGGTCAGTTTCTTCTCCATGTTGTTTCTTTCAGTTTTTCTTTCTCCCTTGACTTGAAATCTTTCCCGAAAACACTTAAATCATCTTTTTGAATCTTCACAAGCTCATTGAAGTAGAATTTTATATTATCAGCTTGTGTAGGAACTTCATCTTTGGTTTTGGCTTTCTTTTCTTTAGTTTTCCTTTGTCTGCTCCAGTCTGAGATTTGCTCAAAACATTCTCAGATGTCTCTAATTCTTTAAGTGGAAAGGAGGCAACCTGTTTCAGTGTTTCTTTGAAGTTCTCAGTCTTCTCTCTTTCTTCTTCTGAAACAGCCTCCCTTGCAGGTGATTTAACAACATCAACTTTAGCTTGGTCAGCTTCAGCTAATGCTATTTCCAGAATATTTTTATCAGTTTGAGACAGATAACCTTTCTTTTCTTGATCTTCAGACTGTCCATCAGAGTAAGTTTCAGTTTCTTCACTATCATCTGAACTTTCTTCAAATGATCCTTCTTCCGCAACATCATTTGCTTCATCCCTTTCTTGTAGAGAGGCGAGAATTCCTTTCTGTAAATCAGGATCTCCCTGAGAATCATCATCATCATCATTTTTCTTAGTCTTTGAGTTTCCCTTCATGGCATATCTTTCCCAGTATCTGTTTCTTATGAGTGAGTAACCAGTACTCAGAAATTCTTTAGATCTAAACAGTTCGGATATATGAGTGATATCGAAAAGCTCAAAAACCCATTTTTAGTTCTTTCCATTTCCGCAAATTGGCTTCTTTGATTTGGAATGGAGCTGAACTTCCAATACTGATAATCATCTAGTCTTCTGCAGTCAGCTTCAATCAGTTTCCCAATGTTGATACTTGGATCAACCTCTTTAGTTTCTGCTGCAGATTTTTCAACTTCAGTTTTGCTGGCTTCCCCCTCAGCAACAACTAGGATGATTGGTGATTCAGTGACAATTTCTGGAAGTGAGGTAGCTTGTTCAGTTTCCAGTTTTTCTTCGGTTACAACTTCTTCTAGTAGAGATTCCGTCACAGTTATAGGTTCAGCTTCAGTTGTAGGTATAGCAACTTGTACAAAAACCTTTCTTGATTCAGTTTCCTGGGACTCAATAGGTTCATTGATTGGTTCAGTTCCCAGTTCAGCAACTTGTTCTTTCTCCTTTTCAACATCATCAACTTTCTTTTCTACTACTCATTCTTCAACAAGCTCATCCAGAGTGAGGACTTGTGATGGTCTCGAATCAACTTCAACAACTTCTCTTTCTTGTGATGGAGAAGCTTCCAGTTCCTTGATAGATTCTTCATATTCAATTCGAGATGCTGATTTTTGTGGTGTAGATCTTGATAAAGATATCAGATTGAGCATTGCGATTACACCAGGTCCAACCAGTTCCTCATCACTATTAGTTCCTTCCTCATCAACTTTAGCTCTCAGGGTTTGTTCCCCATGAGTATCTATTTCTAGTAGTGAAGGAATAGCTTCTTGAAATTCCTTTGCCGATTCTTGAACGGGTACTTCCTCAGCAACAGGTTCTATTTCAGTAATAATTTGTTTGGTGGAGGTTTCCTCAGTCTTAGTTTTCTTTCCCTGGCTTTTGGCAACTGAGGTGGATGACTTTGCTTGTGAAGCCTATACTGTGTTCTCAGTAACTTGTCCGGTTGTGACTTCTTCCAATTTTCTTTTCCTTTCTCTCAGTCTCTCAAGATGTTCCAGTGCCTCAGTTGTAGTTTCAACTTTCTTAGCAGACCTTTTCCTCTTCTTCTTTGGTTAAGTTTCGGAACCTCCAGCTTTCCTTTTCTTGGACTTTTCTTCCTTGGCCACAATCTTACCATCAACAATTGCAGTTTCCTTTCTCTTTGCAATTCCAAAATGGTCAATAATCCTTTGAACTAATAGAGCAAGGGTCTTGTTGATATAGAATCTCTCTTTCTTTTTCACATTTTTCTTCTTGGGCACAATAGAAGATTGTGCAACCAGTTGATCAAAGATATATCTCTGCAAATTGAAATCTTCTCCAAATCAAATAACATACCGCATGTCCCATTTTGTGCCGGAGAGATTACTGAAGTTGCCGGCGTTTCCAATCACGCAATTCGCTAGCATCTTGGTCAAGAAATTGAATTCAGGTTTGAGTAGACTTGTTGATCCAGACAGTGATACACTTGAATCTCCTATGATTGCAATATCTTTCCAAAGTTTCTCTTTCTGTTCTTTAGATATTTTAAGAACACAGGTAAACCCAGATTTTTTGAAACCAAATAACTCCGCAAGTAGGTTCTCTGTAACCTTGATCTCTTTTCCATTGACTCGAGTGATAAAAGTGTGGTACATCATCATCTTCTATAGTTTTGCTTGCATACTCATAGAAGTCGCCAATGTTGTCCAGACAAACACTCTTCGGATTAATGTTGAACACTTGCTCTAATCCTTTGATTTTTCTGATTTTGTTTGCAATTTCCTTAGCAAGAGTCGGATCTGTATATCTTGCAACAAATTGATCAAGTGACATGATCATTCTGGGATCAACTTTAGTAAGAGCCATTATTACAGATTATTGGAGAATTTGAAGATGGAGAAAAATTCTTTCAACTTAGATGGATATAAAGAGATAACTGAGTGTAAAGGATTTCAGGTATGAAACAAGGGTATTTATAAGTGATAGATTTGGTGGTTAGAAAATTTGAGTGCGTTTGACAACGTCTCGTCATAAATCATGTCAAACGTTGAGATACGGAAAAAGTGATGAGTGGAAATGATGAACGGCTGAGATGAGTGTAGGTCACAACTTCTCTGTCATCCATAGCTTGAATCAATAAATGAGATAGATATGGAGTATCTCCAGTTGTAAAGGTCCAGGTTTGATCTTATCCAAAGATTTGAGTAAGATTTCTTTTAGATCAGTTCCAAAATTCATTTAACTTTCTCCTGCAAAACAAATTAACAAGTCTTTGGTACCATATCTGTTTGGGTCTTTTTTGATTTGTATTTCTATAAGTTTTAAGTGACTTATCTATTTTATCCTTATACCTATCTTGATTTTTCGGCTGAGTATGGTCAGTTTTCATGAAATTCTGCCTTCTTGACTCGAACGTCTTTTTATTAGGGAGTTTGTGAAATAGAGTAATCATATGTCCATTCTAGTCTTCATCAGTGGGAAAATGTTTTCCTTTCCCCCTGAATCTGGTATTCCATGAATGATTTTCATTCCTTGATGGATGAGACTTGAATGTTCTTTTAACTGATCTCTGATCAGTTGTACCTTTTTCAGTCGTCTTGTACTTTCTATAAAATCTTTCAATTTGATGTTTTCCACTGACTGATTTTATAGTTGTGTCAGTTTTAGGTCGAGGCTGTGCTAAGTAATTTTTAGTTCTAACAATATTGTCAGTTTTCTGAGTTCTTGACTTTTGTTTAGCTACAAACTTAGGTGCAACTGTACTAGGTCTGAACTTGGAATTTTACTGACTGTAAAATCATAAACCAGTTCTGTCTCCAAATGGTTTACCTAGTTTGAATTGAACACTGGAAGATGGATCAACTTATGATTCTATGATGTTTATTACTTTCTTCAGTTCATCAGTTGAGCAATTTTCCTTAGCTCCATTGTTAGCCTTGATACGATTGATCTCAGCATTCAATTTTAGAACTTCAGCTTTCAACAAATCTTTTTCCTTTTGGACATTCTCATAATTCTTTTGAATATACTCTAATTCCTTTATGAGTATGTCCAAGTCTTTGTTGAGATCTTCATTTCTATAATTGTTCATGGCATTGTAGCAATTTGATGTAGAAGCACATACCTCATGATGTCTGATATATAAATTTTCATTTCTAGCTTCTTCATCTTATAGTATCTACTTTCCTTTATTCAATCCAACATTGTTGTATATCAGGTCAGTTCCAAAAAGTATGATTTCTTCATCACTTTCACCATTATTATTTCCTCCAAAGCTGATGGGTAGTATTTTAGCATTATCTTCATTTTTTGTAATGAGTGGATCTTCAATGAATGTTTCAATCATCTTTTCTTGAGTTTCACCAACAAGAGCCTGAAATTCAGTTTTGTACCCATCAAATCTCAAAAATGAACAACTAAGAATACTTCTAAAATGATTATGTGATTCCATAATGCAATAACTGAAGGAACTCAGTTGGAGATCTCTTCAAAGAAGAAGATCTGTTCCGATACAATGTTTTGGTAACGGAAAAAACTGATGGTCAGTTATCTCGAACAACCAAACTGATAAAGGCACAATCAGAGATCTCTTCAGAGTAGAAGACTTGCTCCGATACCAATTGTTGGTCCCTTAGAAAGGCTTGCACAAGTTTAGAGGGGGGTGAATAAACATGTCCCCAAAAACCTAACTGAAAACTGAATCTTGTAGAGATTAAGTATAACCTTAAACCTGTGTGGAGTTAAGCTATCTTAGCTGAGTATAAGTCAGTGTTGAATGATACTGAACTTAGTTAACTGGTGTTGGGGATATTTTGCATCATAAAAAAAAAGAAAATTTATAAACCTATACTACCATGCAAAACTACCTCCTAACCGGCCGAATACCGGGTAATTGATAGCATATTAGGGTAAGTACAGGGTCGATCCACAGGGAATTGGGATGTTGAATCTAATTTCACTAATCCTACCAATTGTTACTCAAAGAACGAATAAACAAAAGAAATGAAAGAACAAAACATAAAAACAGAAAAGAAACAAAAACAAACAATCTAACCTAAAGACATGGGGTCAAACATTGAACAAGCCTAGTGATCTCAATTCTAGTTATCTCATGATTTTAATTCAGTTTGTGGTTTCACCCTTTCACGAGACACAAATCCCTAATCTCTTAGTGAACTTATTCTCAAGCTACGGATTCCAAATTCCTTAGTAAATCCAATTTATCAATCTCTACTCTCTCGTAAGTTGAAACTGATTTTCAATACAAAACTCGGTGTAGATTCAGGTTAACTCTCGTATTTTAGAATCTAACAACCTAGATGATTAATCGATTAACTTGTCATCATTAATGATTAAAGATCCTATCTTTCTATGGTGATCTAGCGTTTATGCAACTTTCGTATTGTAAACCTCAATAGAAAAAAAATCTTTCAATCTATTCTCATGGCATCATAAACACATAGAAAAGATACAAAACGAAATCAACAATCATGAAGAAAAACTGGAATTAAATAAATTGAAAGAAATCAAACTCACATAGTTTTGAACAAGGATTGATCCATGGAAACGAAAAAAATCTAATCTACTCCTAATCTAACCTCGGTTCACCCGAGCACAAGGCTCGGGTGACCGGCCTTCAAACTCTCAAGATGCGGCTGCTGGCCTCTCTTTTGATGTGAAGAAATTTCTGAATGAATTTGGGTTTGGGGCTGCTGTGCTTTAAATAGAAAACTGAGGCGGTTGCTACAGTAACCTAAGTCGGTTTCAGCAAAAACGGCGGTGGACGCCCGTCCATCAAATTGGACGCCCGTCCAGAATGCTTGGACGGATACCGGACGCCAGTTCAGCCAACGTCTGAACTCTCTGTATGTGAATTAGCTCCCTGGACGCCAGTTCACTTCATCAAACGCCCGTTCAGTCTTGGACGCTCGTCTGGCTCAGATGAACGCTCGTCCATCTTTGCTGGACTTCGATTCCTTGATAATTATTCTGATTCTTCCATCTTTATCCATCTTGTATCATCTCTATCTCTTCATCAACACTTCAAATTCGAATTTAGACTCTTCCAAATCCTTTCCAAGTTAAAGATATGTATCTACACACATCGAAAAACATACCAAAACGTAACACGATTCCAAAACAACATAAAATCACCAAATAAGCATATAAATCGATACGTTTTCATATTTAACTAATAAAAACACCATTTACTCAATAATTCAATATAAAGCTCAAAATCTATGAAAATCATACGAATGTAGGGGAAATTGATATAGAAAATATCTATAAAAATCACTATAAATTAGCCCTTAACAACACCTCCACACTTATCTTTTTGCTCGTCCTCGAGCAAAACAGAACAAAGATCAAGCTCGAGACAAATAAACATCTATACAAATATAAAGTATATTCAATAACTTAGAAGTTCACCCGTGTAGTGTGTGCATAGCCATAATAAATTTCCACTAAGTTCCACAATTTGAAAGTTATTCAAACCAAAACTAGCCCGGTTTCCCATCTAAGTTAGAAATATTCAAAAATCTATAACAGGCACTTTACAAAACACACATATCCCAAAAAGAAATAGTAGAGATATCTAAAACATTTCTGACAGACTCAGAGGATAATCCCTACAACATATCCTTCAGTTTATACTGGGGATAAGGTCGACGATAACTAAGTCGTTACTTATTCATAATAATATATTCCAATATTTTCACTTTTTTTCACACTTTTCTAACACACATCGAATAAGCTTTTGCCTCATAGCGAGAATAGGACATTTCAAGATAATCCCTACCTTACTCCAATCATAAGGCGACTATAAACCGATGTCGTGAGCTTTGGTCATCATAGTGGAATAGGACATACGTGGTATACCCTATCGCACTCAAATCATAAACCGACTTCGACACACACACAATTACAATTATGTTTACTTAGAGATTTCAATTTGGCGTGGAAAAGATTATTTTCTAGTAGCATGAGACCAATCGAGCATAACACCTCAAGTAAACAATTTATTACTATTGCAAAGACTTAATCACGTTTCACTTATCACATTCAAACTTACAGATATTCACAAGATGTCATACTTTAACCCTAGAATACAAACTACTAAACTTTTCAAGAATTGTACATAAGCAAAGAAACATGCTATAATCATCAAAAATCTCCAACTAAAATGGGGTAGGCTTTCAATATTTAGCTCATCATTTACTATGGCATGTGAAAAAAGAGTGTCGGGTGAAACAACTAAAATTACTAAATATACAGAATATAGCAAAATGATATAAACTCAAGCAAAGATATGCCTTTGTCTACTCGGGATATAACAAAAAAATTGAAAATTAAGCACTTTTCATAGAAATACTAAAAATATGAGCAAACGAAAGTAGACACATAAATCATCTATCCTTCCCCACACTTAGATAGCAACTTGTCCTCAAGTTATACAGAAATAATAAATTAGAGAACTTAGGTGATTGGATCTTTGGCAGTGCGGAGGAACCAACAAGAACCAGGATTGCTTGCATAGCTCGATGAGGCGTGGAGCATCACAGACAACCTGAATACATCGTGAAAGTGCACAATAGCTATCAAAAATATCCTGCAGACTTGATCAGTGCAAAAAGAGTCTACGGGGAAAAAGAAAAGATTACATATATAAAGCACATGGAAAAGAATTTATAGAGATATTCAAATTATTCTCACATAAAGATGGACACATATACATGAAAATATCACAAACTCGTAGGCTAGGTGCAACTACATGAAAGTATACTATAATGCAAATTACATGTCATGCAATAATAATAATGATGGCATATGGAAAACCAACAGTAACCATCATGAAAAAAAAACGAGGTAGTATTACGGAAACCGACAGTTAACTACGCTCAAGAAGAATAAAAGAAAAATAGAAAAACAATGCAACTAGATGATATGCAACTAAATGATATGCATCTAAGTGATATGCAAAAATAAAAGAAAATAAAAGAAAGAAAACTAGCCCACTCATTAGCAACATGACATGTATAAAATAAACGTCTACCAAATAATGACAGGTTACGATAAACGACAGTGCTGTTCATTACATGCAGTGTAGACGCGCTTTAAGACTCATCAAAGGTGATAGCATTATGGAAACCAACAGTTAGCTATACTAAACAGATATAACTCATATGGCCTAAGACGTAGCATACGGAAAACCGACAGTAGCTACCCATATGAGTTACAAAAACAACAAGGAAGCACATAAGTCAAAGCTTAAAAGATTCATCATAACGATATGTAGCATACAGAAACCGACATTAGCTACTAATTAACAATAAGAACAGTTATAGCTTACGAGAACCGACAGTCACTATAACATGCCTAGATGAATCATATATAAGGAATTGATATATTATCTAACATGGATTCATAGATGGAAAGGTAAAAACATATAAGTTCAGGACATCTACGTAAAAATCAAGTAGCCACAGAAGCTCGTATGAAAAATCCACATCAAATAAAAGCATTGAAAATAATCAAGAAAAACAGAACACTGGATCGCATTCGGACGAACGTTCAAGGGAAATCTCAAGATGGGACGGGCGTTCCACTTTTCGAGACGCTAAATGCTCGCTTTGAAAACCGACGGACGCTCGTTCGAAAGCATAGGACGCTAAATCAGTCCTTTAAACTAGAAACAGTCGAAAATATTTGAACGGACGGCGCCCAATACTTTCAAACGCTCGTTTACTGCAGCTAAAGAAGCGGACGGGCGTTCCACTTTTCTTGAACGCTTCCATCCATACAGCGAATACACAGAGAGAGCAGAAAACGCGAGACAAACCCTAAAACTTAAAACACATATTAACACAGATCACAGCAGCCACTTTCAATTAAAGCACAAAGAGGTTAGATCAGAAAACACATAAACACATACTTCACGTTTAAACAAATCGAGTAAAAAACTTTTGCACATTCTTAACCTTATGGTCATCGAAACACGGCAAAATAAAAACTCTCGATTTGGTAAACGCTACTTTTATTAAAACAAAAAATAAACGTAACAAAATCGAGAAATAACAAGATCAGATTCAACATGACACCTATTCCCCGGCAACGGCGCCACTTTTGTTGGGGAGATTTTGCATCATAAAAACAAGAAAATTTATAAACCTATACTACCATGCAAAACTACCTCCTAACCGGACGAATACCGGGTAATTGATAGCATAGTAGGGTAAGTACAGGGTCGATCCACAGGGAATTGGGATGTTGAATCTAATTTCACTAATCCTACCAATTGTTACTCAAAGAACGAATAAACAAAAGAAACGAAAGAACAAAACATAAAAACAGAAAAGAAACAAAAACAAACAATCTAACCTAAAGACATGGGGTCAAACATTGAAAAAGCCTAGTGATCTCAATTCTAGTTATCTCATGATTTTAATTCAGTTTGTGGTTTCACCCTTTCACGAGACACAAATCCATAATCTCTTAGTGAACTTATTCTCAAGCTACGGATTCCTAATTCCTTAGTAAATCCAATTTATCAATCTCTACTCTCTCGTAAGTTGAAACTGATTTTCAATACAAAACTCGGTGTAGATTCAGGTTAACTCTCGTATTTTAGAATCAAACAACCTAGATGATTAATCGATTAACTTGTCATCATTAATGATTAAAGATCCTATCTTTCTATGGTGATCTAGCGTTTATGCAACTTTCGTATTGTAAACCTCAATAGAAAACAAATCTTTCAATCTATTCTCATGGCATCATAAACACATAGAAAAGATACAAAACGAAATCAACAATCATGAAGAAAAACTGGAATTAAATAAATTGAAAGAAATCAAACTCACATAGTTTTGAACAAGGATTGATCCATGGAAACGAAAAAAATCTAATCTACTCCTAATCTAACCTCGGTTCACCCGAGCACAAGGCTCGGGTGACCGGCCTTCAAACTCTCAAGATGTGGCTGCTGGCCTCTCTTTTGATGTGAAGAAATTTCTCGAATGAATTTGGGTTTGGGGCTGCTTTGTGCTTTAAATAAGCGAGGCGGTTGCTACTGATAACCTAAGTCGGTTTAAAAAAAACGGCGGTGGACGCCCGCCCGAATGCTTGGACGGATACCGACGCCTTGATTCGATAACGTCTGCACTCTCTGTATGTGAATTAGCTCCCTGGACGCCAGTTCACTTCATCAAACGCCCGTTCAGTCTTGGACGCTCGTCTGGCTCAGATGAACGCTCGTCCATCTTTGCTGGACTTCGATTCCTTGATAATTATTCTGATTCTTCCATCTTTATCCATCTTGTAACATCTCTATCTCTTCATCAACACTTCAAATTCGAATTTAGACTCTTCCAAATCCTTTCCAAGTTAAAGATATGTATCTCCACACATCGAAAAACATACCAAAACGTAACACGATTCCAAAACAACATAAAATCACCAAATAAGCATATAAATCGATACGTTTTCATATTTAACTAATAAAAACACCATTTACACAATAATTCAATATAAAGCTCAAAATCTATGAAAATCATACGAATGTAGGGGAAATTGATATAGAAAATATCTATAAAAATCACTATAAATTAGCCCTTAACAACTGGCAGCGGATAAAATTAAGCCTATATATAAAACTTGAGTTTATCAGATTGTCTAAATATAATGCAATGTAGTGCTGACTCAGTTTCTTGTGTTTGCTGAGTGTGATTGGATGTAATATATACTTAGATGCAGTAAATAAATGCTTAAAGTAAATAAATAATTATGACAAGAATTATAGAGGTTCCAGGTGGTGTAATCATGTCAGTCCTCTCTTTCCTTGTGATGTAGGAGGCCAAATCCAGATCTTGAGGTTTATAGTTAAAAGACACAAAGTAAATTCTAAACACTTGATTGTCCTTCACTAATCCGTAGCTTCACAATCTTCCAGCTTCAGTCTTCAATAGGTAGAATTGCTATTTGAACAAAGCTTGCTACACTGGTCCTTAGAGGGTTAATTGCCTCTTCACCAGCTAAACACAAACACGGTCTTCCTGACTACACTCAACTATCCTTCACACATTCTTGGTGATTCACAGTCTAAACCTTCGATAGAATCAAAGTTGAGACTTAAATCAATAACTATGATTCAATTGTGTTTAGAGCTTCTTCTGCTATATGTATATGATATGTGCTCAGGTCTGTTATCTTCAAATGATTGATCTTGATCTTTCTTTGAAAGCTTATGAACACTTGAAGATTTCTTGATCTTGAAATAAAGTGCTTAGCAAGAATTCTTTTGTTTTACTTTCCCCTTTAGTAAAATCTTTCTTGACTAGATTAATTCTTAGAATTCCACCCTTCTTCTAATGGTAGAAGTAGACTATTTAAAAGGGTTTCTTCAACGGTTAGCTAAATTCGAACGTTAGAACTTGAATTCTTGTATCCGTTGGTGGTCCTGCTTATTCTGATGAATGTCAGTGTCCTATCTGACAATTCTATTCTGCAAATTTTATTGGCTGCTTTGTAACGGTCAGATTTATCTTCAGCTTTTCTAGACCTCAGCATGAAAACTTATCCTAGTCATTTTTCAGTTCAATAGCATTAAATGAGTTTTTATTCTTCTATAAAAACTTAGTACTCCATTTCACATCTGATTTTTATTGACTTAATCAGAGTATACCATAACTTATAGCTCAGCTAAGACATCATTGTCCTTATGATACGAGGTCTTCTTTAGGATCCATAAAGTCAGTTCAGGCCATCATAGACTTTCCTAAATTCTAACTTCACAGTTTCGGCTTAACTCTTCAAAACTGAGTTTGAACCCTCAGTTCTTGAATCTTCAATAAGTGAGTATGAACCTTCAGTTCTAGATTTGTCAACCTAGTCTGTGTCCCTCAGCGAACTTATCTTTTTCAGTTCTTCTTCTATAACTGAGTCTGATCCCTTAGTATTTAGTTGGTGTCTTTGTTAGTCGATTTTTCATCAATTGATTAATCTCCAGGTTATGAACTCAGTTCAATAAACTAATTTCTCGTTTTCTCAGTTCTGATCCTAGATCAATTACAGTAATTGTCTGATTTAACTTACACAAATATCAGACTCTATTAAATCCTATACATTGATTTCTTGACATCTTTTCTCTTTGCTCTATAACATCTTGAAGAGAAAATTAAACCCTTCAAGTACCAGTGAAGCATTTGGAGAGCAGCAATTCTACATGTTTTCTATGTGTTTATATTGTGAAGCTAGGGTTTAGTGAGGGACAATCAACTAGGACTTTTTGTAACCGTTGTAACCTCAAGAAGACTAGTGGTAATTTTCCTTCTACATCACAGGTGAAGAGTGGACTGACAGGATTACACCACCTGAAACAACTATAAATCTTTGCTTTTATTTCTGGATTTACTTTACACATTTAATTAAGTTATCAAGTTATTTACTTTATTCAAGGAATCTATCTCTTGCATGCAAAACTGGTTGAACTCACACCAAGCAAAAAAAATGAGTTTCACTAAAACTCAGTTCAGCACATTTCAACAAAGAACAACATAACTTAAAGTTAGTTTTAATTATTCCGTTGCATTTAACTCAGCTTTAGAAAAAGCCAGCTAGACTTTTTCTAAACTCAGTTATGTCAAACTCCGAAATCTTTTATGTACCAGTTCACTTAAGAGGGAAAAAAATTTTAAGCAACAAGTTTATTCACCCCTCTAAACTTGTTAATAGCCTTCACAAAAAACAAAAAATTGGTATTATAGCAGTGTTCTTCTGTTCTGACTATATTCTCTAGTTGTTCTTCTTGAAGACTTGAAAACTATTTATGAGTTCACAGTTTTTGAAAACTTGCGTCATGGACAATAATAGCATGGATAGGCTTGATGAGCATAAGAGACATTTGCAGGCATACTTGGCAGCAACTCATGATGAAATGATGGATGTACTCACTGATGGACCAATTCAGATCATGCTCATGCAGACAGTTGAATGAGGTGCACAAGTTAGTGTTCTTAATCCCAAAGAACTGTGGAATACTGAAGATAGAAAAAGAACAAATTTGGATAATGAAGTTTAAAAAATCGTCAGGGTAATCAAACAAATCCGCTTCATTGATTATGACCTAAGGATGCTCCAAGAACACAGAAAATGATGGAAGAGAGGGGGGAGATTTTGGATGTTTAGACTGCACATGATGATGATCAAGCTGCCTACATATCCAGTGGTTCAATTGGAATCAAGTCTCCGTAGTTCCTTAGGGACAGTTTTATATAGAGGGGCTTTGGCCCTAGGGTTTAAAGTGGCGTGTTGATGATTGACACTGATTGACGTGTTCCCTAAGGAAGAAGATTATGATTGAGTGATCTCCATGATTATAGGAGATAATTATAGTATTCAAATATTAGCATTAAGTGATAAAGGTTCGAGTCTTAATTATTCAAGATTCTATGATAGTTATCTGATTGTTATGCAGGTGATAAATAAGATTATTACTCGAGATAAATCAGAAAGGCAGGGTCGGCTCCTAGGGATCGGGAGCAAGGGCCGGTCTCCTGCCAATTAGAAATTTTACAAGTCCAAAGGCTTAGCCCGACCTATGCGATCGGCGGAGATCATAGCCGGTCGGTCAGAGTCCGATGCATGACTCGACCGCCGAAGCGAGACGGTCCGACCACCGGGGTCGGGTTGTACGAACCGGGCGGTGACAAAGTGGGTGGATGAGCCCCTGGCTCGGATCTACGGAGTCAAAAGTAGTTTATCCTTCTGAGTCAAGTGTCGAGCCATCAAAGAGGTGCCACGTGGGTGTGCCCATTTTTTGGCAGCATCATAAGCCCTCAAGATCCAGCCGACCCCTAGTTGGTCGGCTCGGATCTGATGTGGCTCTCGGGTAAGTTTTTAGCCTATAGATTTTTAGATTAACTTAGGAATTGCCAGGTGGCAAAGCTAGTTATGACACGGTTGTAATTATCCCAGGAAACGAGGCTCGCTACCCACTAACACTAACCGAGGCCGTTTTTCAAGGTAAGAGGGGTTATAAACCCGTCATATCAATCGTTTTGTAACCACGTTGAGTATTAAACCAGGTAATTAGCTGCCGGTTGCCATTCGTCATCTTCTACTCTCCAACCTTAATACTGCAAGTAAGCATTCTTCTCTCGTTTTTCTGATTTTGTTCTTCGGTTTCTTTAAGCAAAATCTTGTTCTTTCGAAAAATCCTAGAGTCGATTCTTCACCATGGCCATAGCTGATAGCAGAGATGTGGGGTCAATTCTGAGGCAAAAGGATGTGCATGAAATTTGTGAGAGATTTGGGATTGACGAAGCTAGGTTTTCTCCTCAATTGCCGTCAGGGGATCACCAATCGGCTTTGGACCCGCCGGATGGTTTTGGTTCCGTTCACCGGGAATATTTTGACGTGGGGCTGAGGCTGCCCTTCTGTCCTGCCTTTCTGGCGGTTCTCCGGCACTACGGGCTTGGGATTTCTCAGGTAGCCCCCAATGGTATTAGGGCAGTCATTGGGTTTACAATTTGGTGTAGGTTGTTAAATATTAGGTTTACAGTAAATAAATTTAGGTATTTTTATCACCGGGTAGGGCTAAGAGACCATCCCTACCAGTATTATTTTGCTAGAAGGCAGGGGATGTCCTTTAGTATCCCTATCTTTCCTCCAGGTCGTGATTCTTTTAAAAGATGGAAGGAGAAGTTTTTCTTTGTGAGGAATGACGGACACGAGGAACTGAGCATGTGGAATACGGCGGATTTAGAGGGGGATGAACGCCCAGAAATGCCAGAGTCCTGGTAGATAAGATTCACCGGTCGGGGTATTCTATCGAATGGAAAAACCTGCACGACAATCTGATCGGGGCGGCTCGGTTAGGGGATGCGGGCCCTGAGCCGTATGTGCAGTTTTCCAAGCCTGAGTGGAAGATCTGTAGGGTTTACTTATGTTGTGCTGTTTATTTGCTAATATGCTTATGTTTCCTGTTTGACTAACCTTTCCATTGGTACATCTGCAGTGGCTGATTTTGCTGATATGATGGCCGGGGCGGAGAAAGAAGCGGCAGGTGGCCAGACTATGCCGACCCCAGGGGTTCGAGAAATACCTATGGAGGATTCAGCCACTGAGGGTGCGGATGCCTCAGGTTTGGTCCCTCCCCTCGAGGCGACCAGGACGGACACCCCTGGGGAGGTTACAGAAAGGAGGTTGGTCCCCAAGAAACCGACTCGCCAAAGGCCGACCGCTCAAGAGGGTCGGTCCTCGAAGAAGAGCAAGTCGAAGGCCCCTGAGGACGGTCAGGAGGGGTCCTTTGAGCAGGAGAGGGTTAGCAGTATGTCTGACGAGGAGATGGCGATCCTTGGCTGCAAAACAGTGGAGCTAGTAAGTGTTTATTCTTTCTTTTTAGTGGCTTAAGTTTTGATAGTTCTGACGTTCTATGTTTGTTCAGGGTGGCACGATCGGCCAGGAAGTTTTTAAGAGGTTGGCCAAAGCCTCAACCTACTTGGCTGCCCAATCGGACAAGATTGCCGAGCCGAGAAAGGCCAGGGATGAGCTTAGGGCCACTATTCGCCCTAAAGACGCTGAGATAAAGACCCTGCAAGCCCAGCTCCAGGCTCAGGAGAAAGAGCTGATTGAGGAGAGAAAGGAAAGGGAGCAGGAGGTCGGGGACCTCACGGCAAGAGTGGCCGATCTAGAAGCCAATGTTGCAGCTCGGTGTACCGAGGCCTTGCAGGAGTACAAGGCTTCGGGTGATTTCGCCGAGGCTCTCATGGTGTTGCTGGTTCCCATTCTTAACCATGGGTACACCTTACGGGTGGATGAGGCGAGGGCCCAGTTTCCTGCACTTGCTCTGGATGCCCTTCCTAAGAGGGCTTACTATAAGCAGGGGATGGGCGTGGCCTACACCAAGCGTGCCAAAGACTTCCGGCGAGGAGTGGACATAGTGGATAAGTATGTCCGTCGGCCCGGCTGCGGCGTCCGGATCGGCCCCTCACGAGTCTCAAAAGAGTCCGCGCTCGACTCTTAATTTATTTCTCGCTATGGGGTTGATGTTATTTTTTTTTTTGGAAGCTTATATCTTTGTACAATTTATTTTTAATGTAATGAAGAATTTATTTTGGATTTGTTTCTGTGAATAATTTTTGAATTGTGGGTATTTATTGTTATGGGTACACTGCCCCCAATATGATATTCACTATTACATGGTGAATGGCATATTTTAATATTATTGGGTTATAACGGGGTGTTTTATTTCAGTCTCGCATTAGATTAGGGAAGTTATCGGAGTGATTGGGTATAGAGTCCGGGGAGCGAACCTGGGACGATCGTCCAAGGATGTGGTTGTACGGGCAACGGGGTATAAAGTTCGAAGTGCCGATTTAGGTCAGCCACACCTTTGCCAAAGGTAAGAACACAAAGGCGAGGTGGTATAGAGCTCGGAAAGTCGGTCTAGGTTGACCGACAACTAAAAGAAAGTGGACAAGGGCGAGACGGTCTGGGGCTTGGAAATCCGATCTAGATCGATCGCCTAACTAAAGAAAGTATATAGGGGCGAGTTGATCTAGGGATCCGATAGCAGATCTAGATCGATCGCCTAAACTAATAGAATGATTATAAGGGTGAGATGATCTAAGGACCGGATAGCCGATCTAGATCGATCGCCAAAACTAATGAAATGAAATTATAAGGGTGAGATGATCTAGGGACCGGATAGCCGACCTAGATCGATCGCCTAAACTAATGAAATGAAATTATAAGGGCGAGATGATCTAGGACCGGATAGCCGACCTAGATCGATCGCCTGAACTAATGAAATGAAATTATAAGGGCGAGATGATCTAGGGACCGGATAGCCGACCTAGATCGATCGCCTGAACTAATGAAATGAAATTATAAGGGCGAGATGATCTAGGGACCGGATAGCCGATCTAGATCGATCGCCTAAACTAATAGAATGATTACAAGGGCGAGATGATCTAGGGATCGGAAAGCCGATCTAGATCGATTGCCTAAACTAAAAGTAGCTATAAAGGCAGTCCAAAGCATGTGCATGACTAGCCGCATAGCGGACATAAAGCTTAGTAAATTTGCCCCCAATCAACCTAGATTAATCCAGACTACGTTAAATTGGGCTTATGAATTAACTATGTATATTAAATTTTAAGAACGAGCGGGGCCAGGCTAGAGCTGACTTCTCATTTGAAAATGTGGCGAGCCGGGCCAGATGAGACTGACTTTTTGCATGCTTTTCTTAAAGACGAGCAGGGCCACACTAGTCTTGACTTTCTCGATTTTAGGTAGGTGGGCGGATCGGATGACTTGTCGCGTGGAGTTTTACTGCACAGTATAAGTGTTGTACGAGTTGTAAATTTTATGAAATAGGACTAAACACGTGGTTGTATTGGGTCCGGACAGAGATATGATTAATTGAAAAATAAACATCCAACATTAAAGAAAAGGAAGTAAATAGTGTAGAAAAAATCCCGACGAATGATAAGAAAGTGCGAGCAAGAATTGATACGCAAAAAGTAAAGATAGTTTGCAACAAATGATAACCAACAAGGACTTGCCGAATGCGTTAGGTGAAAGTGATCCCTTTGCCTTTAATGGTGGCGCATATAATAGCTCGGGCGACCTCCAAATCTCCTTTGACTTCGACCGACCCTCTCACCGGTCGAGGAACTTCAAGGCGATGTCGTTTGGGGAGATTATGGCTCGCAGATCGATCAGAGCGGGCCTTCCCAAGATGATGTTGTATGCTGATGAAGACTTGACAATGACATAATTCACCATGAGAGTCCTTCCTGCTGAATCCTTGCCGAATGTCGTTGTGAGTCGAACCATTCCAAGTTGATGAATTGGGGGACAGCGAATCCGAACAGAGGTGCTGAGACCGGAGTGAGCTCGGATTTCTTGAGACCCATTGCTTGAAAAGCTACAAAGTAAAGAACGCTGACTACGCTACCTATGTCAACGCAAACTCTTTTAACCAGATTCTTGTTGACCACGGCTTCAATAACCAATCCTTCGTTGTTAGGGATCAGGGGGAGAGGATCTTTCGGCCCATAGCCTACTTCCTAAAAGTGGACTCGACTGGCCCTGACCGTTTGCCCACTGCCTACTCGGACACTTGAAGTGCTGCTCTCTAAACCACTTCCAGGGCCTCCCACTATGGTGTTGATAGTGTTGATCGGGTGATTATCCGCCGGCTGACCTTTGTCGGGGGATGGTTCTCTTTTCCTCTGGGATTCGCCCTGTCGGCTACGGTCACGACCATAGTTTCTCTGCTGATAATCTTGCTGTCCTCGACATTCGCCGTATCAGGGCCAATCTATGACCTCATCTAGCTTTCCCTCTGCGATTGCTGCTTCCACGTCACGATGGAAATCCCGGCAGTTATCCAACTCATGCCCAACATCTTGATGATAGGTACAAAACTTGCTCTGGTCCCTTCTCTCAAAGGGGCTTCCGAGTGGTGTGGGAGTTTTTGCTAATCCCTTTCTTTCCATGATAGCCATCACCTGTTCTCGAGGTCGATTTAACGCAGGGAAATCCCTTGGCTGAAGAGCATTCCTTTTTTCAGGTCGATCCGTGGCCGAACTACCTACCCGATCTCCATATGACTTTCTCTTGTTACCAGATGAATCCACTGGCTTTTCCTTTTTTGGATCAGATTTTTCCACTTCTCGTTTCACGCGGTTAGCTTCTTCGCCCTGACAATGCTTGAAGGCCACTTCCAGGCACTCTTCCATGGAGGTGGGAAGCCTTCTGCTTAGCTTAGCATATAATCTACCTTCGCGCAGCCCTGCCACGAAGGATGTGATTCGGACCTGATCGTCGGCGTCCCGGACTTGCAGTGATTCTTCGCTGAAGCGCTTGAGGTATTGCAGCACAGTCTCATCTTTCTTTTGTTTGATGGCGAACAAGTGAGTAGCATTCTTTTGGAGCGGCTTAGCGGTAATGAACGCATTGAGAAACATCTTTCCTAGTGTGTCAAAAGTAGTAGATCGTCCTTGGGGTATCTTCTTGAACCATTCCCGGTCTCGTCGATGAAGTAGCGCGAGGAATGCTTTGCACTTCATTTCCTCGGGGCACATTCGAGATTCATGTGCGTGAGATATTGGAACAAGTGATCCTGGGGTCCTTGGTTCCATCATAGAGGCTCCAATTTGGGAATTTTGAACCTTCTTTGGGTGCGGAAAATTATCGATCTGTTCGGAGAAAAGGGGACTCGAGTGCTAGGAGCGTCGATCTCCTTCCGGCTATCGCCTCGAGTTCGAGTTCGCGTGGCGCTTCCATGGCACTGGGACGACCAATTGCCTTTGCGGGTTTGAGGTGCCGACCGGTTTCCATTCTGTTGTTTTTACTGCTGCGGGGAGGTGTCGCGCTCTGTGTGCTGCGTCGTTGGGATCATCCTCTTCTTACGGCTCTGGGCTTTGGGAATTTTCTCCTGGCGAGCCTCCGTTTGAGTGATTCACATCTTGTGAACCTTTGTGGATGGGTCCTTCCTCGTCCAGGCCTTCCCAGTCTCCATCTTCTTCATCCTCCTCGGCCAAGACGTTGAAGCTGCGGTTTTCACGGATCCATCGAGCCATAAGTTGAACAATTAGTGCACGATGGGTTGCATCGAGAGAGATATTTTCTTCTTGCTGGTGATTCGATTATTAGCGTCTGCATTTACGGCGTGTTATTAGCACCATTACCACTACCATTAGCAGCCTATTGTCGTGTAGTCACCATGTTTGTCTTGAAGCTTTTCCGAGATTATCAATCAACAGAAGGCCCTCCTTCTAGCGCCAATTGACGTTTCAAAAAATCGTCAGGGTAATCAAACAAATCCGCTTCCTTGATTATGACCTAAGGATGCTCCAAGAACACAGAAAACAATGAAGAGAGGGGGGAGATTTGGGATGTTTAGACTGCACTTGATGATGATCAAGCTGCCTACGTATCCAATGGTTCAATTGGAATCAAGTCTCCGTAGTTCCTTAGGGACGATTTTATATAGAGGGCTTAGGCCCTAGGGTTTAAAGTGGCATGTTGATGATTGACAGCGATTGGCGTGTTCCCTAAGGAAGAAGATTATGATTGAGTGATCTCCATGATTATAGGAGATAATTATAGTATTCAAATATTAGCATTAAGTGATAAAGGTTCGAGTCTTAATTATTCAAGATTCTATGATAGTTATCTGATTGTTATGCAGGTGATAAATAAGATTATTACTCGAGATAAATAAGAAAGGCATGGTCGGCTCCAGGATCGGGAGCAAGGGCGATCTCTACCAATTACAAATTTTACAAGTCAAAGGCTTAGCCCGACCTATAGGATCGGGCGGAGATCATAGCCCGGTCGGCGAGTCCGATGCATGACTCGACCTGCCAGAATCTGAGACGGTCCGACCCCGTGGGGGTCGGTCGTACGGGAACCAGCGGTGAAAAAGTGGGTGGATGAGCCCCCTGGGCTCGGATCTAGGGAGTCAAAAGTAGTTTATCCTTCTGAGTCAAGTGTTGAGCCACCAAAGAGGTGCCATGTGGGTGTGCCAATTTTTTGGCAGCATCAGATAACATTGCCGTAGATATCATCTACATAACTCTGGATAACAATATGTACCTGTAAAATCCTAAACCGATTCGTCTCCAAATGGTTTACCCGCTTTGAATTAAACCTTTGGAAGATGGATCAAGCGATGATTTTGTGATGTTTATTACTTCCTTGATTCATCGGTTGAGAAATTTTCCTTCGCTTCATTGTTAGCCTAGATAAGATTGATCTCAACATTCAATCTTAGAACTTCAGCTTTCAACAAATCTTTTTCCTTTTTGACATTCTCATAATTCTTTTGAATTTCCTCTAATTCCTTTATGAGTATGTCCAAGTCTTTGTTGAGATCTTCATTTCTATGATTGTTCATGGCATTGTAGCAATTTGATGTAGAAGCACTTACCTCATGATGTGTGACAAATAAATTTTCGATTTTAGCTTCTTCACCTTCTTTTATCTACTTTCCTTTATTCAATCCGGCATTGTTGCATATCAGTCGAGTTCAAAAGTATGATTTCTTCATCACTTTCACCATTATTATTTCCTCTAAAGCTAATGGGTAGTATTTCAACATTATCTTCATTGTTTGTAATGAGTGGATCTTCAATGTTTCAATCGACTTTTCTTGAGTTTCTGCAACAATAGCCTGAAATTTAGTATGTACTCGTCAAATCTCAAAAATGAACAACTAAGCATACTTCTAAAATTATTATGTGATTCCATGATGCAATATTTGAAGGAAATCGGTTGGAGATCTCTTCAAAGAAGAAGATGCATTACGATACCAAGTTTTGGTATCGAGAAATAACGATGGTCGATTATCTCGAACAACCAAAGCGATAAAAGCTCAATCGAGAGATATCTTTAGAGTAGAAGACTTGCTCACGATACCAATTGTTGGTCCTTAGAAAGGCTTACACAAGTTTAGATGGGGGGGTGAATAAACTTGTCCCAAAAACCTAAGCGGCCGATTCTTGTATAGATTAAGTTTAACCTTAAACTTGTGTGGAGTTAAGCTATCTTAGCTTAGTATAAGTCGATCTTGATGATAGTGAACTTAGTTAAACCGACAGAGGATTAAATTAATCCTATATATAAAACTTGAGTTTCTCAGTTTGTCTAATATAATGCAATGTAGTGCTGACTCAGTTTCTTGTGTTTCCTAAGTGTGATTGGATGTAATGTATACTTAGATGCAGTAAATAAATGCGTGAAGTAAATAAATAATTAAGACAAAATTATAGAGGTTCAGTGGTGGTGTAATCATGCCAGTCTGTCTTCCCTGTGATGTAGGAGGCTAAATCCACTATGTTACGGAGGTTTACTGATTACAAGACACAAAGTAAATTCTAAACACTTGATTGTCCTTCACTAATCCCTAGATTCACAATCTTCCAGCTTCAGTCTTCAACATGTAGAATTGCTGTTCGAACTAAGCTTGCTACACTAGTCCTTAGAGGGTTGAATTGCCTCTTCACCAGCTCAACACAAACACAGTCTTCCTGAGTGCACTCAACTGTCCTTCACACCTTCTTGGTGTTTCACAGTCTAAACCTTCGATAGAATCAAAGTTGCGACTTGAATCAATAACTTTGATTCAAATCTGTTTTGGGCTTCTTTTTCTATATGTATATGATATGTGCTTAGCTTTGTTTTCATCAAATGATTGATCTTGATCTTTCTTTGAAAGCTTATGAACACCTGAAGATTTCTTGATATTGCAATAAAGTGCTTAGCATGAATTCTTTTGATTTACTTTCCCCTTTAGTAAAATCTTTCTTGACTAGATTAATTCTCATAATTCTCCCTTTATTCTAATGGTAGAAGTAGACTATTTATAGGGGTTTCTTCAACGGTTAGCTAAATTCAAACGTTAGAACTTGAATTATTGTATCCATTGGTGGTCCTGCTTATTCTGATGATTGTCAGTGTTCTTTCTGACAATTCTGTTCAGCAAATTTTATTGGCTGCTTTATAACGGTCAGATTTATCTTCAGCATTTCTGGACCTCAGCATGAAAACTTATCCTAGTCAATTTTCAGCTCAAGAGCGTTAACTGAGTTTTTATTCTTCTATAAAAAAACAGTACTCCATTTCACATCTGATTATTGTTGACTTAATCAGAGTACACAATAACTTATAACTCAGCTAAGACATCATTGTCCTTATGATACTTACGTCCTCTTCAGGATCCATAAAGTCAGTTCAGGCCATCATAGAATTTCCTAAATTCTAACTTTACAGTCTCGACTTAAGTCTTCAAAACTGAGTTTGAACCCACAGTTCTTCAATCTTCAATAACTGAGTCTGAACCTTCAGTTCTTCAGTTCTAGATAAGTCAACCGAGTTTGTGTCCTTCAGCGAACTTATCTTCTTCAGTTATTCTTCTATAACTGAGTCTGATCCCTCAGTCTATAGTTGGTGTGCTCTTAGTCAGTTTCAGTCAATTGATTAATCTCCAGTTATGAACTTAGTTTAATAAGCCATTTTCTCATTTTCTCTGTTCTGATCCTAGATCTATTACAGTTCTTGTCTGATTTAACTTATACAAATATCAGACTCTATTAAATCCTATACATTGATTTCTAGACATCTTTTTACTTTGCTCTAGAACGTCTAGTTATGACAGTTCATCAATGGGGTTAAGTAATAATTAAACTAGCGATGAATCATCATCAAAACATAAATTTTATTTCCACGTATATATATATATATATATATATATATATATATATATATATATATATATATATGTATTGTTATTAATTGTGTCCGTTTCTTTACCCGTTACTAAATGCGTATGTACTTACCTCTTTCTTTGTTCTTTCCCACCACGAGAAGGTGTTGTATTGTAGGTTTTTTTGAGGGGCGAGGATGACCCAGGGTATGATGCGATTGAAGTCAAGCTGTTTTATTTCCGTTGTAATTTGGGAATTGACTTTATAATCATTGTAATGATATAAATCAGTTGTTGAGTTTGTAGGTATCAATATGTAATGGGTTGTTTGTATTTGACGGTTATAATAAGTCTTTGATGATGTATTATTTGCAACATGTGTTGCTTTCGATCGTTGTGTTATTTGTTTTAGTTGCCCGAGTCTATCGTTTTGTCTTCCACGTTATTCTCGGATGTTTGTCTACATAAGTCTTACATATATAATTAGATTTTTTTAAATTATATGCGTGCCCGGTGGCGATACCGGATTTCACCACTCACGTGTCAGGCACATGACACCGAAATAATGATAGGAATAGGCCTAATACCCCTAAGCTGTAAGAGAGGGAGCCCTATCATAGGGCTAAGGGATGAACGGAGTCATCATGAAAGGAGGTGTTGAGTCATCCCCGATCCACCGCTTGGTCGGTCGAGGATAGGGAAGGGTAGACTTACGCACTCGGTCAAATCGGCTTTACCATCTCGCCGCAAATGCTAGAGAATATAATAATTATAATACTAATTATACGATAATTATAAAAAGAATCGTAAGCCTTTAAGGCTGTGATTCTCATCATTTAAACACTGACATTTGAATATCATATTCAAGGGATAATCCTAGGATTATCTCTCACTTGAATAACATGGAAAGAGAGTCCATTTTGGACACGCCCACGCAGACCTAGGGTACAATCGCCCTCTATATTAATGATCTTAAAGAACTATGGCAAACTTGATTCCAAATTACGCATTAGATACGTTGGAACCCTAGAGAAATTCCCCTGCTCAGTCTAAATCACCCCAAGAAATCCTCCTCACGTTCATATTTTCTCTTGATCAATCACCCTTAACCAATTACCACTAGATCAAAGGGCCTGGATTTTTATAATCGACGAATTTTGTTTCGTCAATTGGCTCTAAGTAGGGCCTTCTCACAGTAATTGTTGAATATATTGAAATCAATCATCATGCCACCAAAACCAAACACATGAGCCGGAAGGCCTCGGCGGCAAATCGACAAACGCGCCGAAATAATCAAAACAACGACCATGAAGGATTAACTAAACCCAGGCGACAAGCTATCCATGACCAATTAATGAGCCATGGAACTGTCACGAGGAAGGATTTTCTCCTAGTGGTACAACCAGGAGGCAGTGAAGCGAGAAGAGAGCACAGGAAGGAAGCACCTCAAGGAGCAAGCAATCTGTAGAGACATCTGCCTCGATTAAAGGGAAGAAGCATTTGAATTTTCAAGTTAGGGAAGCGGCTCGTCTTTGAAATTAATGCCATGATGGGAAAGAAAGGTGATGAGTTCTCATTTGCTTTGACTTTCACAAGGCAAATTGATGAATATGATCGACCGGTGGCTTTAAGGTACCCAAGCTAGATCCATACGATGGATCAAGGACCCATCAGACCACATTTTTGATATATATCACTCAGATGAATTTGTTTAATGCTTGAGATGAGATGAGGTGTAAAGTGTTCCCCATGCTCATGATGGGTAGGGCCCGTGAGTGGTTTAAAAACTACCACCAAGGTCGAGTCTCCATGTTGAAACACAGGAGAATGTTTTAAAGGATTTTGTTACCGCTAGACCATTCCAAAGAAAGGCGACCCATCTCAATTACGATTAAACAAAAGAAAGAGGAATATGTCCAAAATGGACTCGGTGTTCTTTAAGTACAAGTTAGGGGCATTAGCACTCCCAATGTCTATTATCACTCCACCTTCCAGTCAATGAACTTAAAGGATTTTGAACTCGGCCCGTGTCGGCACCTCTGTTCGGATTCACGGGACCTCACCATTCATCCTCTAGAATTATAAAGTTGGCAATGACATTTGGAAGGAGGTGAGGTGCAAAATATTATTGATAAACTATGTGGTGGTAAAGTCTCCCTCAACATAGAACATCATCTCACCGGCCCACATCAACACGAAATTCCCCATTCAGGCTGGATCAGTAGAGATAAATGGAGATGTTGAGGCAGCCAGGAGCTGCTACACAAAAATGATCATCCGGAAAAAGGGTCGAGTTGGTACAACCTAAGACAAGCTACATGAATTATTAATCAGCTTATGTTTTTATCTTACGATGCATTTTCTTAAAACTCGGTTAATTTTCATTGGATGATTTCATTAGGAACTTGGAGGATGAGTATTATTCATGCAATTTATATTTTTCATTTTGATGCATGATTTGAATGATTATACCAAATGTTAGCGAAGAGCGGACTGATATAAGTCCGCTGGACGGACGCGCTGAGTTTCGCAGGTCGGAATAAAGTGTAATTTTATACAAGTCCGTAGGAGGGATTTATACAAGTCCGCATGAGGGGCGCTGGCGAGTTCGCGGTGAGACTCGGTGTAAGTTTATATAAGTCCGCATGCATGATGTGCCTTGACCGAGTTCCGCAGTCGGACTCGGGGTTTTTATACAAGTCCGCACGATGGACGCACTAAGTTCCGCAGGTCAATCTTAGTGTAATTTTATACAAGTCCGCAGGACGGACGTGCTGAGTTCCGCCGGTCGGACTACGTTTAATTTTATATAAGTCCGTAGAACAGACGAGCTGAGTTTTGCTGGTCAGACTCAGTGTAATTTTAAACAACTCTGCAGGACGGACGCATTGAGTTTTGTAGGTCGGGCTCAGTGTAATTTTATACTAGTCCGCAGGACGGATGCGCTTAGTCCCACAGGTCAGACTCAGTGTAATTTTATACAAGTCCACAGGACGGACTCACTGAGTACCGTAGATCGGACTAAGTGTAATTTTATACAAGTCCGTAGCACGGACACGGCCCGAGTACCCTCGATCGGACTCAGTGTAATTTTATACAAGTCCGTAGGATGGACAAATTGAGTTACGGAAGTTGGACTCTATGTAATTTTATCAAGCACTCATGACTCACTCAGGGGAGGAGGAGAAAAAAATCCATTTATAAAACCGGAAGATGTAAAAAATGCGAGACAAAAGAAAATATGAAGCAAAAGCTAATCCGTGCTATGGTACACACATCCTTGCAGGCTGACCGGCATCCCACGGCTCTAGTGCGGAGATTTGAGATCATCCATGCGAAAGGTAATGGGTGGGCGGGATCCATTATCCTCACAAAGTTGATGGCTTCGCGTGGATTATGCCACCACAGTCAACGCTTACCTGCGGCATAAAGAAAACATGAATAAGGATGGCCTCTTCATCAGTAAGCACCTCAAAATCTATAGTCAGAATGGAGCAAGTGTTAATGAACCGTTTCTATTCCCGTTGTGATCGGCGCGTCCCAGAGGCAACACCCTATAAAATAGGATCTCCTTCACTAAAAATAGGCGCTGGTATGCGTAGGCCCTCTGAGCAAGATAGGGCCCCTCAAAATGCATGGGCGAGATCGACTTCGGGAGGCAAAGAAGTGCTTTTTATGGCATGAGTGAAGCCAAATGGGACACCTTAGAAAAACCGAGGTGGTGCCTTCGACGGAATCAACCTCGATAAAATAGAATAGAAATCTCGCACCAAGGTAAGGTTATACCTCCCTAGGTGTTTCGATAAAAAGCCATGACATCCTAAGAAAATGATGTGAAACATGGAGCCACTTCCTTCAATCTTGTGCATGTTCAAACCTCTCTCTGCCAAGTGTTGTTGCCTGTTGAAGTACACCCAGAAATTCGTGCGGGAAGTAGCAGATGCCGTAGCAAAGAAAAGGGATACACCGGGGTCAAGAGAGGGGGAGGAACCAGTAGAAGACATCGACGTAATGAAAAAGAAAATGAATACTCAATAACAAAGCTCTGAGTTTGCGAGTGCGATGAACGATAAGGAAAACCACCTTTTATATAAAAAAGAAAAGAACCAGATGGCCAAGATTATTAAGATCTGACGGACATGATTTATAAGGGTGTTTTAGATTCTAAGACTGCATTTATGCCCTCATGAATGTGAAAACCATAGTCAATGAAATATTAAATGCACCGTCTTAAAAGCAGCAACATAATCAATGGGTACGCTAAGTACCGCAGGTCGGACTCAGTGTAAATCTATGCCCGACTCACGGAGTTCCGTGAGATCGGACACATTGTAAATCTTTATCTCTATCCACAAGATGGGACTTGACTGAGTTTCCTTTGAGTGGACTCGATCTAAACCTTCGATTCTATAAAAAAAAGAGGCCCTAAAAGGGAAACGAATGGCGAGTATGAGTTAAATATGCCATTGAAAGAATACATCTTACCGAAAGGCATACTGAGGGACTACCCTGGGTAGATCAGAATCAAAAGATGTACATTCAAGTAAGTGCTAATTTTTTTTTACATTATTCATATACATTATGCTTCATTTACAATTTTTTTATACTTCTAAAAACAAAAAGCATACAAGTTATGACCAGAGGTGAATCACCTTACTGGTGTCGTAGCTAAATCCCAGCTAGTCGGGAGACCTACGAAGGAAATCTACCAAGCTTCATGCCGAGCTACAATATACACTCCTTTTTAGAAATCATCCACACGATCATTATAAATCTTGTCCATACTAGACCAATACAATTGGCATGGGAAGGCATGTGGTGTCCGTATCGGGATCTGGGCCAAGGCCTCGATAATGCCCATAGAGTAAAACTCACATGAAGCGGGGGGCAAGCAATAGGTCTAAGGCTGTTTAAACTCATGAGAGGCCTTATACTACTTTAGCACTCGGGAAGGGTTGGCGGCAAGCTCGGTGATAAGGCTTTCTTCTCTTCCCTTAGTTTGGCGATAATCGACCCATTTAGGATGTCTCTACCAGTGTTCCCCATGCATGGTTTCAAAGGAAGCTTTATAAGAAGATCCTAATCTCTCACGCACCTCGGCTACTGGTCTAGAACGCCGCTTGAGAGACTCATTCTCCTTAACCGTAGTTTGCAAACTTTGATTGAGTTGCTCACGATCTGTTAATCTATGTTATCCATACATGAGGCCGTAGCAGCCAATCGTCTGAATGTCACCTCTCCAATATGAGATCTCTGAGACGGGAACAATTTAAACTTTAGAAGATACAAAGCATAATGATAAAGCTTGGAAGAGCGCCAAGAACACTTACGTATTCAATATGATGATACCCTTATTAGCCAGCTGCTCGTTGGTCATTTCCAATAAAGGATCAGGTTCTGGATCTTCCACGTCTTCAATGACAGTACCGTCATTAGCTTCTCCATCCGGTTCAGTCGACTCGGACGACTAACCCAAAGAATCCTTAGTTCTGCTCTTCTTCTTTTGCCGATCACTGGCCTCAGAATGGTTCTTCCAGATAAGATGTGTACCTTTGTTCTCCTTTCAATATCTTCATCCAGGATTTCAATGGTTGGAGCTGTAATACCCACCCTCGAGTAGAGAAATGGAATACTCTCCCTCGATGACTCGGTTGGGACACATTCATGATAGCAGCGATGGGCACAGCGTTAACGGTTATACCCGCGAGGTTGGGAAAGAAGGCGCTTGTCCGAATGCGTTCTTTCAGTAGATGTGCTCTCTCTGATTAGCCCCCCTCCCACATTGCTTGGAAGATACAATAGGGCGATCACGGTACAAAGGAACAAGTATAAATGTCAGATCACAAAAATCAGATGAAAAAATGAAAATATAAAGACATTGGTAAGATTTCTATAAGAAGCATGATCCACAGCATTTAAAGGTTCAAAGGTTCTGGACCAGCATCATGCAACCAAGCTGAATCAATAAGCTCCTCAGATAACTCTTTATCAGGAATAAAAAAGTTGTCATTAAGAATGGTATGCACATCAGTGGCATCCCCCAAGTCGGGTGCGGCATCCCTGTCTAAAGTTGCCGTTACCCACCAAACTTAATTCAGCCCGATTCACACTTTTGACGAAGAAGAATTGTGTTTTCCGGTTATTGGATGTCGCAGCACCATCGGAAATATAGGCTTGAAAGCCGGGATGTGGGGAAGGTGTACCACCCACTCGGCCCTGGATTCTTACGAATATAATGAAAACTTTGGAATAGATGAACCGTAATGCAAGCGTTCACCATCCTGCGAGAGGATGGTAAATGTCTCAGATTTTATCTAACAAAGCAAACAAGTAATAAAATTTATAAATCCGGTATTCCCAAGTGTAGGGATCGTAGTATAGAGATTAATACGGAGTCGATCACGAGGAATCGGGTATCTAGTTCATTAATTTTCCTAAGGTTGATACAATTATTCCTAAACCTAAACTAAAACGGAAAATAAACTGGACAGAGGATTGTCAGTCCAAAGCCAGGAAAATATCATTGCGAACAAAAGCAAATAAAATAAAACTACAACTAAGAAAACAATAAAACTAACTCATGACTGAAGCAAATCAACATAGAACAAACATGATCCACCATCCCGCAACCCTTAATTCTTCCCTAGATTATCTTATGATGATTCAATCAAAGTTGTGGTTCACCTAATCAAAGGTATGAATTCCTACTTCCGTAAGTAATCCGTCTATAAATCTCATCATCTTCCGATCTATAGAGATTAACGCTCTCAAAACAAGGTGCAAGATTTATTAGATCTAACAACCTAGAAATCTAACCTATCAACTTCCGTTATGTCAAGGTTAAAAGTCTAATCTTTCCTTTGGTGATCTAAGGTTTACACCGATTTCAATCATACGGTAAACATCAAATAGCAATACATCTTCCGATATCGATTGCATAACAAATAAACAAAGGAAAGAAACAAACTTTAAATTAAACTCACAAAATATCCAAAGGAAGAAATAAAACGCTGCTGGAAAAAGTTGCTCATGCCTGCTCCAAGTTCACAGCTTCAAGACAGCACCATGAATCGAACAAGAATAGAAAACGAAAACAAAAACCTAACTAATCCGCAACCCCAGCCTCCCCAAAGGGGGCTGGGGCCGCCTAGGGTTTTCTTCTTATGAATATGTATCAATAAGAGTCAATAATGTGTGTCTTAGGGTTGAAATCGCGCTGCTATTTATAGAAAAGTAAGGCGGCTGCGCAATGGCGGTGGACGGACGCTCGTCCAGAAGCTTGGACGCCCGTCCAGATGCTCTGGACGCTGGGGCAGACGCTCGTTCACTCAGCGTCCAAACTCTCTGTTCAAAAATCTCATCCTGGGCGCCTTGATTCACTATGCAGACGCCCGTCCAACGGGACGGGACACGACGCCTTGATCAATTTGGATCAAACTTCGATCTTCTTATCTCTATCTCTTTTCTTCCATGCAAATCATCACTTGAACATCTTTTAAGCTCCTTTCACCTCATGCAAGCGTACATACATCACGATAAAAACATGCAAAATGTAACATCATACATCTAAAGATATTTATCCAATAAAATCACATAATTAGCTCGATTTTGCACTTTAATACTTCTAAAACTCATTTGCTCAATATTTCAATATAAAGCTCGATTTCTATGAGAAACATACGCATATGGGGAAAATTGACATAAAATATATCCTTATAAAACGTACAAAATCACCCTTAATAGTAAACCTGATGATACTCTTGACACAAATCTTGTAGCATCTTAACACATCCAGAAACACAGGGCATCTTAACACATCCAGAAACACAGGGCACTATGGTAGCCATAACCAACCCTTCAATTGGCCCTCGTAGATAGCGCTAAATCCCTCTAAAGGATAACAAGCATACGACCGAGGCTCTACCCAAAGCATGGGAGTATAAATCCCCTAGTTAATGTTATACTCCTGGAATATGTGGTCCAGGCTACGTTACGCAAGAACAGAGACTCTCCAAGGCTACCTATAAGGCGTCAGGTACCTTCCGGGATCCGTAGACGGGTTTCCGGGTCAAACGTCTCAGAGTAATGCTGAGATGAAGCACCAGCTAAATTGGTTGGGACACTCCTAACCTCTAGATCTTTCTCCATTTCCATGGATTTTTTCACAGAGATGCTTGTAGGAGTCGCAGCTATAGCTCTCATCGTCAAAAGAGAATAAAAGGAAAGTAAATTTTAAATGGAGTACTAGGTAACGAAGACTTATGCTAAATACTGTTCGGGTGAAATGATGCTTTATGTCTGTCAAAATGATTGATATGATAAGGGACTATAAGCCATAGCTTGCCCTCAAAAACTGTTCATTGTGATGGTCAGGAAAACGCCTCGTATTTCAAAAACATTATGACACACGTTATGGTTGTGCCACCAGGAATAGTTGACTCCACAACTCTATTATGGCAAGGACCGAACTTCAAAGACGATCGAGCCGGGCAAGCCTAGGAAAGACGGAACACTTGATTCAGATACGACCTGAACTCCAGGAGCTCAACTGGATCTGGGGGGCTTATAACGATACCAGATTTCACCACTCCACGTGTCAGGCACATGACACCCAAATAATGACGAGAATAGACCTAATACCTTAATCGTAAGGCCAAGAGCCCATCACAGCCTAAGGGCGAACGGAGTCCTCATGAAGGAAGGCTATTCAGGTCGTCCCCGATCCACAAGCAAGTCGGTGCAGACGGGGAAGAGGTATACTTTCGCGCGGCTCGGTCGAATCAACTTTAGAATCTTGTCGCAGTCGGCTAGAGAATATAATAATAATACTAATTATACGATGATTATGGAAAGAATGCTAAGCCTTTAAGGCTCTCGATCCTCATAATTTAAACACATATATTTGAATATCACAATTATCTCATAAAATCAAGGGATAATCCCGGGATTATCTCTAATTTGAATAACACGGAAAGAGAGTCCACATTGGACACATCCCACTTGAGCCTAGGGCACAATTGTCCCTATAACATGATCCCAAAGAACAACGATAGACTTGATTCCAACTTACGTATTGGATATGTAGGCACCACTAGAGAAATTCCTGTGCTCGGTCTAAATCACCCCAAAACCCACCTCACGTTCATATTTTCTCTTGATCAATCACCTTCAACCAATTACCACTAGATCTAAGGACCTAGATTTTTATAATCGATTTAATTTTGTTTCATCATCTGGAGTTTTTTTGGATAAGGACTCGGTATATGGGACAAGGGCGTCACATATCAAATGATCGAAAGTAAAGCGAAGAGAAGAAATATAAGGTGTAAAATTTTGATAGAAGTGTGCCGTGGATTGGTCATGGCCAAACAATTACTGTATGTGTACTGTAGCTTTAAGGGATCAAGCAAGACGTAGTTGTATGGAGACTTGATGCGATTAATGTATACACGTTACTTGAAAAAGGAAGTTGTAGCACGTTTCACCATGACACGAGATCTACAAACATGGCGCATTATGCATCATTGTTATACCTATAATATTCACATCCTTTTTTTGAATGTTTAAAAATGCACTTTCTATGCTTACCATATAACCATTTGTACATCAGTAACATGTCATTATACTTAGTGCATTATTAAATATTACATGAATATGAAATTGACATCGTATGTGATACATTTTATACAATCTTGACTATGATTCAATGACATATTATATCTTTGGTTCACTATTCCATTGGAGTCTTTTAAAACGTGCAATATAGACACAATTTCTTTGTTTAATATCCAAGTATATAAAATACAAGACTCAATTGATGATGATCAATGTACACAAAAATTATTTTAAAAATATGTCCACAAGAATAATGTACTATGCAGTAATAACATGTAACACATTCTACATAAAAGGTTACACTTCCACATGTAAGCTATAACGCCCGCTTCGGACACGAGTCCTTATCCGGAAAAGGAACGTTCGCACGTATAAAATAAAATAAATTCATTTTACACATAAGCCTCTACTACGTCAGTATCAAATTAAAGCAAGCGGAAGCAAAAGACTCGGGTAAATTTTTCCAAATATCCAGAATAGAAATAACTAAAGATAGAAAATGTAATACTTATTACATCCAAAAGAGAACCAACGAATCCAAAATAAATCTGAAAGTAAACTACAAGTTCCAACACAAAATCCAAGTCTATGAAATAATTAAAAGCAGAAAATAATCAAGGCCTTCAACTCCAGCGTCCTCAAGCGTCGTCATCAAAGTCCTCTCAAATCTTCACCAACTGTTTCGTCTTCTCTCCCCAAACACATAAATAAACATGCATTTGAGGTAAGTACAATGTACAAAGTAAGAAGTAGAAGCTATAATTCAATTAAGGTTATAATTAACTGATTTTATTACAAGGGTTATCTTAATGAAACCGACTCAATCTAAGGTTCATTCCATGTCCATCAACACGTCATGACTATACGTTTCTAACTTAGTTTATCTTTGTTACATCATTACTCAAGGACCTTTGTGCATGGCGTTCATCACTGAAGATATACTTGCTAACTAACGGTGATTAGCACCGATTAGCTCGGGTCTCCCGGTATGCGTATATCGTCCGATGAATTTCCTCCACTACCCCTTGGTATTTAAGGCCGTGAGTGTTGTTCACCTTTTATGAACGTATCACATCGCCGATATGAAAGAGTGTCTAACCGAGAATAAATGACGTTTTAGCTTTTATCTACACATATGTAATTATTATTGTGAATTAACTAGCCACCTAAGTGTTTTCAGATTATTCCTCACCTTATCAGCTCAACTCCCTCACTTAGACAACTAGACATCACATCCTATCAATTACACAGACATTGATGAACTCTAGTTCATCAAAGCACAAGCTCTTTCATGCCCTTCCGACGGATCCGAACTTCAACTCCCTTTAAGAGTACATTCGGTGTTTTAACTGAACGAATCGGACGTTCAATCGAAGCTTGTTTATGGTTAATTAATGTTATTAGTTCAAGAAACAAAACTAAAATTCAAACTAAACATCAGAATAACACTATTGTCTACCAATAGTATTTTTCATATTCTCTGAGAAAAGGAGATAACATAACACAATAACACCAAACAACTATACACTATGCATTTATTAAACCATCTCCTTCTTTTTCTGGAAATAAACAAACAATAGCAATCCCTTTTTTTTTATCATTTGCTCTCTTCTTTTATTATTTATTTAATATATATATATATATATATATATATATATATATATTCTCGACCTGCCTACAACATAGTACTAATTAAACCAGTACCATCCAAAAATATAATCTAATGTCATATCCAAATAAAAATTTACCAACTTAAAAAGCAAAACAAAAGAAATACAGAGGCTCATCCAGTTTGCTAGTTGGTTGGCGATCCCTTTTTTTTTTTTTTTTTTTTTTCCTTTCTTTGATTTATTATCATTATTTTTTTCTTTCCTTTTGGTGACCAATAGCCATCTGCGTGAGGCACAGTGCAAAGATTAATTAGTTTAGTTTTTTTTCACCAAATATTGTAACTTTTAAAGAGCAACTGGGAAAAACAATAAAAACAAACACATACAGATATCCCCTTTTCTTTCGACGACCGTCAACTACCAACTCAAATATCCACATATATAAACAATATATATAAAAGCAGTAAGAATCAAAAGTGAATTGAAACGAACAATAGAACACGGTCTAACCTTTCTAAACCGTAATTAATTTATAGGAAGAGCCTCTCACCTTTTAGCAAGCTAATTCCAACTCCAAACTCGGAAAAAAATAACAATGACAAAAGCGATCCTTTTCTAACAAAGCTTCAACTTTTTGATGTCAAAACGTTTGCTCTCTTCACAACGATTCGGTGCTTCTCTCGAAACTAAAAACCGTTAAGAAACGACTCGGATATCAATGAAAGTCTCTCACCCTCTCTCCAAGAGCTTACACGAGAGAGAGAAAAATTTGGGGAGAAAATATGATTAAAAGCTTGAGGAGTGATTAGGTTTAGTCTTCCTTAAATAGGAAAAATCTAGAAAATTACCTAATCAATGATTTTCCTTAATCACCCTTTTACTCAAAAATCAGATTTTCTTAAATATATACATATAATTTTCAAATTATATACATAAATATCCAAATAATTAAACTCTCGAATAAAAGGAATCGAACCCAATATTTCGTTTTACGCAAAATGACACGCCCGCTTCTTTCCCGAAAATCGAAATATTACATTCTTCCCCTTAAAGGAGTTTAGTCCTCAAAACTAGAACATACAGTAAGTCCATAAAATCTGGGAACTCGATCATCATCTCGTCCTCAACTTCCCAAGTAGCTTCATCCGGTGAATGATTGCTGCATTGCACCAAAACTAAAGGGATCATCCTCCTCTTAACCATCTTTTCTTTCCGGTCCAAAATTCTGATCGGTGTCTCATCATATGCTAGATTATCTTGCAGAATCTCCGGATCAACTGTGGTCTCAACATCACTCTTGGTCAAACACTTCTTTAACATTGAGACGTGAAACACGTTGTGGACTCTCGACATCGATTTCAGTAACTTGAGTTTGTAAGCCAAAGGTCCAATTCTTTCTAGAATCTCGAAAGGTCCAACATACCTCGGGCTTAGCTTTCCCTTATGTCCAAAACGTTTCACTCCCTTCATTGGTGAAGCTCGTAGATACACTCTTTCACCAACTTCGAACTCAAGAGGTCTCCTTCTAACATCTGCCCAACTCTTCTGTCTATCTTGAGCCGCCTTCAGATTCTTCTTGACCATCTGAACCCTTTCTTTAGCTTGCTCAACCAATTCCGGCCCGGTGATTTGTCTTTCCCCGACTTCATCCCAAAACAGCGGCGTTCTACATCTTCTTCCATACAAGGCTTCAAACGGTGGCATGCCTATACTTGCATGATAACTGTTATTATAGGCAAACTCCGCTACCGGTAGGTAATCATCCCATGATCGCCTACCTCCAAAACACAAGCTCTCAACATATCTTCAAGTGTTTGGATGGTTCTCTCAGATTGTCCATCTGTCTGAGGATGAAAGGCCGTACTCAAATCCAACTTGGTTCCGAAAGCTGCTTGTATACTTTTCCAAAACCTACTGACGAATCTCGAATCACGATCCGAAACTATCGAGATAGGTACTCCATGTAACTTCACTATATTATCCAAGTATAGTGTCGTCATCTTCTTCAAGGGCATATCAACTTTATACGGTAAGAAATGGCGGATTTGGTCAATCTATCCACAATCACCCAAATCGCATCATTACCGCTCTCGTCTTAGGTAAACCGGTGATAAAGTCTATAGTGATCTTATCCCACTTCCATTCCGGGATATCCAACGGCTTAAGCATTCCTCTGGTCTTCTATGTTACGCCTTAACCTTCGGGCAAGTATCACACTGCAACGAACTTGGCTATCTCGGTTTCATCGAGGCCACCAAAACCTTTCCTTCAAGTCTCTGACATCTTGGTAGCACCGGATGAAGCGCAAAAGCAATCCTATGTGCCTCTTCCATAACTCTCTGTCTTAAATCGCCAACATTAGGCAGACATAAACGATCCGGGTACCAAAGGTTTCCATTCTTGTCTAACACGTATCCCACCGTAGGCTTTTCTCTTGCAACTCGCCAGGTCAACCAAAAGCGGGTCTTCGTCTTGCTTTTCCCGAATGTCATCCATCAACTCGGACCTTGCTAACAACGGTGCCACAAAGCTGCTGGTCTTCAATCGATCAAAACTCGAATCTGCAGCCCATCTAACCTTTCGCAACAACTTCAACACTTGAAACCGCAAACACCAAGTTACCTACTCAAAGCATCGGCTACTACATTTGCTTTACCCGGATGGTACTGAATATCCAAGTCATAATCCTTAACAAACTCTAACCATCTCCTTTGTCTCATATTCAGATTCTCTTGGGTAAAGAAATACTTCAAGCTCTTGTGATCGGTGAAGATCCTGGCCTTAACTCCATACAAATAGTGCCTCCAGATCTTCAAGGCAAACACAACTGCTGCTAACTCCAAGTCGTGGGTTGGGTAATTCTTCTCATGCACCTTCAACTGTCTAGATGCATAAGCAATTACCTTCCCTCCCTGCATCAACACACAACCCAAACCTTGTCCCGAAGCATCCGTGTAAACATCATAATTATCAAAGATCTCGGGCGCCAAAAGCCGGGGGTGTAGTCAACCGTCTTTAATGTCGAAAAGCCTCTTCACACTCTTTGGTCCACTCAAACTTTACATTCTTTTGAGTGAGCCGGGTAAGTGGTGTAGCTATCTTTGAGAAGTCTGTCACGAACTTCCTATAATAGCCACCAAACCAGAAAACTTCTAACCTCAAAGCGGTAGTCGGTCGGACCACTTCTCAACTGCTTCAATCTTCACGGGATCAACCTTAATGCCATCTCCGAAATGACATGACCCAAGAAATCGACTTGATTCAACCAAAAGTCACACTTGGAAAACTTAGCATACAACTGGTTCTTCTTTAAAGTATCCAACACTATCCTTAAGTGTCCTTCATGTTCTTTCTCATCCTTAGAGTATACAAGGATGTCATCTATGAACACTATCACAAACTTGTCCAAGTATGGCATGAAAACACGCTGCATTAAATCCATAAATGCAGATGGAGCATTAGTGAGTCCAAAAGGCATGACTAAGAACTCATAATGTCCATACCTCGTACTAAAAGCCGTCTTCGTATATCAGCTACCTTGATCCTTCAACTGGTGGTATCCTGATCTAAGATCAATCTTGGAAAACACTCTCTTGCCTTGCAACTGGTTAAACAAATCATCAATCCTTGGCAAAGGGTATTTGTTCTTGATGGTAAGATTGTTCAACGCTCTGTAATCTATACACATCCTCATGCTACCATCTTTCTTCTTCACAAACAACTCTGGGGCTCCCCAAGGTGAAGTACTAGGATGAATTATGTTCCTCTCAAGCATATCCTTAAGTTGAGCTTTCAACTCCTTCAATTCAGCCGGTGCCATTCTATAGGGTGCCTTGGCAACTGGTGCCGCTCCGGGTACCAACTTAATCTCAAACTCAATCTCTCTGTCAGGCATGTTTCCCGGTAACTCTTCTAGAAACACTTCAGGGTACTCCTTGACTACAGGGGTTTCCTCTAAATCAGGCTTCACTTGCTCCACATCAACTGCGTACAACAAGTAGCCTTCACAACCCTTCTGACAAGCTCTTATAGCCTTAACTGCTGAAATTATAGGGTGACGCTTCTTACTAGGCTTATAAACATTCCCCTGATAAGTCTTATCTGACTTTCCCGGTATCTTAAAGGTCACTCTCTTTTCTCTAGAATCCAAATGGACAAAATTCTCGGATAACCAATCTATTCCAAGAATCACATCAAAATCTGAAAAGTCCAAAACCGTAAAGTCGCTCTTGCAACGATACGCTCCTACTCGTACATCAACCTGAGGTATCAACTTGGCTACCTTAGTCACTTTTCCTAAAGGTGTTGTGATCTCCAAGGTGTTTCTTAAAGGTTCCATTGGTAAGTTAAGCTTCTTAGCTACCTTAGTTGACACAAAAGTGTTAGACGCTCCCGTATCAAACAATGCCGTAACTGCTAAGTTGTCTAATATTATTGTACCTAGAATGTGAATTCATTTATTTAAATACCAAGACAACGTGATTTAAATCGTGCCATAAAGTACTCTAATAAATTACAATAAACAAAAAGGTACCTGAAATAACATTATCCTCTGGTTCAGCCATCTCAACATCCACTGCAAAAACTCGAACTGGGCGACTTGGGCCACCTCTACCATTTCCTTGCCTCTGATTACTTGTATGGCCCTTTGTCGGACAGTTCTTAGCAAAATGTCCCGTTTCTCCGCAAAGATAACAGCCGTTGGTATGAACTCGGCACTCACCCGAGTGATTCCTATTTCACTTAGGGCAAAGTGGTGCTCCGGTTGGAGGTTTACTTGCTGCAGGGGCTGTTGTCTTCTTGAAATTCTGTTGCGGTGCTCCCCTGTTATTGCCCTGGCTTGTTCCAAAATTCCTCTTGTTCCCAATAACAACTGTGGCCTTCTTCCTGAAGGTCTCAACCTCTAAGGCCTTATTCAACAATTCAGCCATATTCTTGGCTGTGAAACCTAGCATACCAGACTGTATCTGATAGGCTAAGCCTTCCTTATAAAGAGCCATCTTTCTCTCTTCGACCTTCATCAACTCAGGGTAGAATCTTCCCAACTCGTTAAACTTGTTGGTGTACTGTGATACTGTCATATAATTACCCTGCTTAAGCTTTAAAAACTGGCTTGCCATGTCACGCTCGCTGCTTGTTTCGGAAAATACTCGTTGTAAAACATCACTTTGAAGCCTTCCCAATCCGTTACCTTGCCATTACTACTTTGTATAGCGTCAATCCAAGCTTCAGCTGCGCCAAAAGGAAACTAACCGCCAATCGGGCCATCTCTCGATTCGAGGAACATGTATATTCCTCGCAAGCCTTTTCAAACTTCTTAACCATTCTTCACCTTGAATGTTCTACATTACCATAGAAGTTTTCCACCCGATTCCTTCTCAATCTTGTATACCGGTCAATCGGTGGTGATTGCTCAAGTGCCGGTCTAAGCGGGTGGGGCTTGTGGATAAAGCGGAGAGGGTATCCGCACGGTATCTCTTCTTTGGTATGGTCGTTGTTGGTGGAAACCGTAGGGTGGATAACCATAGCCTGGCGATGATCAAAACGGGGTGAAGGAGGTACAGTAGGTCGAGGAGTATGACCCACTGGAGGAGGGTAAAAGGTCTGATGTTGTTGATGATGAAAAACTGGTGGCGAGGGGTGATTCGGACCTGGAAGGATGTGATTCGGACCTGATCGTCGGCGTCCCGGACTTGCAGTGATTCTTCGCTGAAGCGCTTGAGGTATTGCAGCACAGTCTCATCTTTCTTTTGTTTGATGGCGAACAAGTGAGTAGCATTCTTTTGGAACGGCTTGGCGGTAATGAACGCATTGAGAAACATCTTTCCTAGTGTGTCAAAGCTGTAGATCGTCCTTGGGGGTATCTTCTTGAACCATTCCCAGTCTCGTCCAGTAAGTAGCGCAGGGAATGCTTTGCACTTCATTTCCTCGGGGGCACATTCGAGATTCATGTGCGTGAGATATTGGAACAAGTGATCCTGGGGGTCCTTGGTTCCATCATAGGGCTCCAATTTGGGAATTTTGAACCTTGCTGGGTGCGGAAAATTATCGATCTGTTCGGAGAAAGGGGACTCGAGTGCTAGGAACGTCGATCTCCTTCCGGCTATCGCCTCGAGTTCGGCGCGCGCTGCTTCCATGGCCTGGGGGACGACCAATTGCCTTTGCGGGTTTGAGGGTGCCGACCGGTTTCCATTCCTGTTGTTTTTACGCTGCGGGGGAGGTGTCTGCTCCTGTGACGCGTCGTTGGGATCATCCTCTTCTTCTGGCTCTGGGCTTTGGGAATTTTCTCCTGACGAGCCTCCGTTTGAGTGATTCACATCTTGTGAACCTTTGTGGATGGGTCCTTCCTCGTCCAGGCCTTCCCAGTCTCCATCTTCTTCATCCTCCTCGGCCAAGACAGCGTTGAGAACTGCAGTTTTCACGGATCCATCCAGAGCCATAAGTTGAACAATTAGTGCCTGATGGGTTGCATCGAGAGAGATATTTTCTTGCTGCGGCTGATTCTGATTATTAGCGTCTGTTTCTGACGTGTTATTAGCACCATTACCACTACCATTAGCAGCCTATTGTCGTGTAGTCACCATGTTTGTCTTGAAGCTTTTCCTGAGATTATCAATCAACAGAAGGCCCTCCTTCTAGCGCCAATTGACGTTTCAAAAAATCGTCAGGGTAATCAAACAAATCCGCTTCCTTGATTATGACCTAAGGATGCTCCAAGAACACAGAAAACAATGAAGAGAGGGGGGAGATTTGGGATGTTTAGACTGCACTTGATGATGATCAAGCTGCCTACGTATCCAATGGTTCAATTGGAATCAAGTCTCCGTAGTTCCTTAGGGACAGTTTTATATAGAGGGGCTTAGGCCCTAGGGTTTAAAGTGGCATGTTGATGATTGACACTGATTGACGTGTTCCCTAAGGAAGAAGATTATGATTGAGTGATCTCCATGATTATAGGAGATAATTATAGTATTCAAATATTAGCATTAAGTGATAAAGGTTCGAGTCTTAATTATTCAAGATTCTATGATAGTTATCTGATTGTTATGCAGGTGATAAATAAGATTATTACTCGAGATAAATAAGAAAGGCAGGGTCGGCTCCCAGGGATCGGGAGCAAGGGCCAGTCTCCTACCAATTAGAAATTTTACAAGTCCAAAGGCTTAGCCCGACCTATAGGATCGGCGGAGATCATAGCCGGTCGGCCAGAGTCCGATGCATGACTCGACCGCAGACCGAGAGGCAGTCCGACCCGTGGGGGTCGGTCGTCATGCGGAACCGGCGGTGACAAAGTGGGTGGATGAGCCCCCTGGGCTCGGATCTAGGGAGTCAAAAGTAGTTTATCCTTCTGAGTCAAGTGTTGAGCCACCAAAGAGGTGCCATGTGGGTGTGCCAATTTTTTGGCAGCATCAGATAACATTGACGTAGATATCATCTACATAACTCTGGATAACAATATGTACCTGTAAAATCCTAAACCAGTTCTGTCTCCAAATGGTTTACCTGCTTTGAATTAAACACTGGAAGATGGATCAACTGATGATTTTGTGATGTTTATTACTTCCTTCAGTTCATCAGTTGAGAAATTTTCCTTCGCTTCATTGTTAGCCTAGATAAGATTGATCTCAACATTCAATCTTAGAACTTCAGCTTTCAACAAATCTTTTTCCTTTTTGACATTCTCATAATTCTTTTGAATTTCCTCTAATTCCTTTATGAGTATGTCCAAGTCTTTGTTGAGATCTTCATTTCTATGATTGTTCATGGCATTGTAGCAATTTGATGTAGAAGCACTTACCTCATGATGTGTGACAAATAAATTTTCAGTTTTAGCTTCTTCACCTTCTTTTATCTACTTTCCTTTATTCAATCCAGCATTGTTGCATATCAGGTCAGTTCCAAAAAGTATGATTTCTTCATCACTTTCACCATTATTATTTCCTCTAAAGCTAATGGGTAGTATTTCAACATTATCTTCATTGTTTGTAATGAGTGGATCTTCAATGTTTCAATCAGCTTTTCTTGAGTTTCTGCAACAATAGCCTGAAATTTAGTATGTACTCGTCAAATCTCAAAAATGAACAACTAAGCATACTTCTAAAATTATTATGTGATTCCATGATGCAATATTTGAAGGAAATCGGTTGGAGATCTCTTCAAAGAAGAAGATCTGTTCTGATACCAAGTTTTGGTATCAGAAATAACGATGGTCAGTTATCTCGAACAACCAAACTGATAAAAGCTCAATCAGAGATATCTTTAGAGTAGAAGACTTGCTCTGATACCAATTGTTGGTCCCTTAGAAAGGCTTACACAAGTTTAGATGGGGGGGGGGGTGAATAAACTTGTCCCAAAAAACCTAACTGAAAACTGATTCTTGTATAGATTAAGTTTAACCTTAAACTTGTGTGGAGTTAAGCTATCTTAGCTTAGTATAAGTCAGTGCTGACTGATAGTGAACTTAGTTAACCGACAGAGGATTAAATTAATCCTATATATAAAACTTGAGTTTCTCAGTTTGTCTAATATAATGCAATGTAGTGCTGACTCAGTTTCTTGTGTTTCCTAAGTGTGATTGGATGTAATGTATACTTAGATGCAGTAAATAAATGCGTGAAGTAAATAAATAATTAAGACAAGAATTATAGAGGTTCCAGGTGGTGTAATCATGCCAGTCCTGTCTTCCCCTGTGATGTAGGAGGCTAAATCCACTATGTTCTGGAGGTTTACAGTTACAAGACACAAAGTAAATTCTAAACACTTGATTGTCCTTCACTAATCCCTAGATTCACAATCTTCCAGCTTCAGTCTTCAACATGTAGAATTGCTGTTCGAACTAAGCTTGCTACACTAGTCCTTAGAGGGTTGAATTGCCTCTTCACCAGCTCAACACAAACACAGTCTTCCTGAGTGCACTCAACTGTCCTTCACACCTTCTTGGTGTTTCTGATCTAAACCTTCGATAGAATCAAAGTTGCGACTTGAATCAATAACTTTGATTCAAATCTGTTTTGGGCTTCTTTTTCTATATGTATATGATATGTGCTTAGCTTTGTTTTCATCAAATGATTGATCTTGATCTTTCTTTGAAAGCTTATGAACACCTGAAGATTTCTTGATATTGCAATAAAGTGCTTAGCAGGAATTCTTTTGATTTACTTTCCCCTTTAGTAAAATCTTTCTTGACTAGATTAATTCTCATAATTCTCCCTTTATTCTAATGGTAGAAGTAGACTATTTATAGGGGTTTCTTCAACGGTTAGCTAAATTCAAACGTTAGAACTTGAATTATTGTATCCATTGGTGGTCCTGCTTATTCTGATGATTGTCAGTGTTCTTTCGACAATTACATTCAAACAAATTTTATTGGCTGCTTTATAACGGTCAGATTTATCTTGAAGATTTCGGACCTCAAAGATGAAAACTTATCCTAGTCAATTTTCAGCTCAAGAGCGTTAACTGAGTTTTTATTCTTCTATAAAAAAACAGTACTCCATTTCACATCTGATTATTGTTGACTTAATCAGAGTACACAATAACTTATAACTCAGCTAAGACATCATTGTCCTTATGATACTTACGTCCTCTTCAGATCCATAAAAGTCGATTCAGGCCATCATAGAATTTCCTAAATTCTAACTTTACAGTCTCGACTTAAGTCTTCAAAACTGAGTTTGAACCCACAGTTCTTCAATCTTCAATAACTGAGTCTGAACCTTCAGTTCTTCAGTTCTAGATAAGTCAACCGAGTTTGTGTCCTTCAGCGAACTTATCTTCTTCAGTTCTTCTTCTATAACTGAGTCTGATCCCTCAGTCTATAGTTGGTGTGCTCTTAGTCAGTTTCAGTCAATTGATTAATCTCCAGTTATGAACTTAGTTTAATAAGCCATTTTCTCATTTTCTCTGTTCTGATCCTAGATCTATTACAGTTCTTGTCTGATTTAACTTATACAAATATCAGACTCTATTAAATCCTATACATTGATTTCTAGACATCTTTTTACTTTGCTCTAGAACGTCTAGTTATGACAGTTCATCAATGGGGTTAAGTAATAATTAAACTAACTGATGAATCATCATCAAAACATAAATTTTATTTCCAACGTATATATATATATATATATATATATATATATATGTATTGTTATTAATTGTGTCCGTTTCTTCTACCCGTTACTAAGTACGTATGTACTTACCTCTTTCTTTGTTCTTTCCCACCCTGAGAAGGTGTTGTATTGTAGGTTTTTTTTGAGGGCACTGAGGATGACCCAGGGTATGATGCAGTTGAAGTCAACTGTTTTTATTTCCGTTGTAATTTGGGAATTGACTTTATAATCATTGTAATGATATAAATCAGTTGTTGAGTTTGTGGGTATCAATATGTAATGGGTTGTTTGTATTTGACGGTTATAATAAGTCTTTGATGATGTATTAGCTGCAACATGTGTTGCTTTCGATCGTTGTGTTATTTGTTTTAGTTGCCCGAGTCTATCGTTTTGTCTTCCACGTTATTCTCGGATGTTTGTCTACATAAGTCTTACATATATAATTAGATTTTTTTTAAATTATATGCGTGCCCGGTGACGATACCGGATTTCACCACTCCACGTGTCAGGCACATGACACCGAAATAATGATAGGAATAGGCCTAATACCCTAACTGTAAGAGTCAGGAGCCCTATCATAGGGCTAAGGGATGAACGGAGTCATCATGAAAGGAGGGTGTTCAGGTCATCCCCCGATCCACCGCAGGTCAGTCAGGATAGGGAAGGGGTAGACTTACGCAGCTCGGTCAAATCGGCTTTACCATCTCGCCGCAAGTCTGCTAGAGAATATAATAATTATAATACTAATTATACGATAATTATAAAAAGAATCGTAAGCCTTTAAGGCTGTGATTCTCATCATTTAAACACTGACATTTGAATATCATATTCAAGGGATAATCCTAGGATTATCTCTCACTTGAATAACATGGAAAGAGAGTCCATTTTGGACACGGCCCACGCAGACCTAGGGTACAATCGCCCTCTATATTAACAGTCTTAAAGAACTATGGCAAACTTGATTCCAAATTACGCATTAGATACGTTGGAACCCTAGAGAAATTCCCCTGCTCAGTCTAAATCACCCCAAGAAATCCTCCTCACGTTCATATTTTCTCTTGATCAATCACCCTTAACCAATTACCACTAGATCAAAGGGCCTGGATTTTTATAATCGACGAATTTTGTTTCGTCAATTGGCTCTAGAAGTAGGGCCTTCTACTGGTAATTGTTGAATATATTGAAATCAATCATCATGCCACCAAAACCAAACACATGAGCCCAGAAGGCCTCGGCGGCAAATACAGCAAACGCCCGAAATAATCAAAACAACGACCATGAAGGATTAACTAAACCCAGAGCAGCAAGCTATCCATGACCAATTAACAGCCATGGAACCTGTCACGAGGAAGGATTTTCTCCTAGTGGTACAACCAGGAGACAGTGAAGCAGAAGAGAGCACAGGAAGGGAAGCACCCTCAAGGAGCAAGCAATCTGTAGAGACATCTGCCTCGATTAAAGGGAAGAAGCCGCTGAATTTTCAAGTTAGGGAAGCGGCTCGTGCTGAAATTAATGCCATGATGGGAAAGAAAGGTGATGAGTTCTCATTTGCTTTGACTTTCACAAGGCAAATTGATGAATATGATCGACCGGCTGGCTTTAAGGTACCCAAGCTAGATCCATACGATGGATCCAAGGACCCATCAGACCACATTTTTCAGTATATCACTCAGATGAATTTGTTTAATGCTTCAGATGAGATGAGGTGTAAAGTGTTCCCCATGCTCATGATGGGTAGGGCCCGTGAGTGGTTTAAAAACTACCACCAAGGTCAGTCTCCATGTTCGAAGACCTGGGAGAATGTTTCTAAAGGATTTTGTTACCGCTAGACCATTCCAAAGAAAGGCGACCCATCTCAATTACGATTAAACAAAAGAAAGAGGAATATGTCCAAAATGGACTCAGTGTTCTTTAAGTACAAGTTCAGGGCATTAGCACTCCCAATGTCTATTATCACTCCACCTTCCAGTCAATGAACTTAAAGGATTTTGAACTCAGCCCCGTGTCGGCACCTCTGTTCGGATTCACGGGACCTCCTGTTCATCCTCTAGAATTATAAAGTTGGCAATGACATTTGGAAGGGAGCTGAGGTGCAAAATATTATTGATAAACTATGTGGTGGTAAAGTCTCCCTCAACATAGAACATCATCTCACCGGCCCACATCAACACGAAATTCCCCATTCAGGCTGGATCAGTAGAGATAAATGGAGATGTTGAGGCAGCCAGGAGCTGCTACACAAAAATGATCATCCGGAAAAAGGGTCGAGTTGGTACAACCTAAGACAAGCTACATGAATTATTAATCAGCTTATGTTTTTATCTTACGATGCATTTTCTTAAAACTCGGTTAATTTTCATTGGATGATTTCATTAGGAACTTGGAGGATGAGTATTATTCATGCAATTTATATTTTTCATTTTGATGCATGATTTGAATGATTATACCAAATGTTAGCGAAGAGCGGACTGATATAAGTCCGCTGGACGGACGCGCTGAGTTTCGCAGGTCGGAATAAAGTGTAATTTTATACAAGTCCGTAGGAGGGATTTATACAAGTCCGCATGAGGGCCGCGCTGAGTTCCGCAGGTGAGACTCAGTGTAAGTTTATATAAGTCCGCATGACAGACGCACTGAGTTCCGCAGGTCAGACTCAGGGGTTTTTATACAAGTCCGCACGATGGACGCACTAAGTTCCGCAGGTCAATCTTAGTGTAATTTTATACAAGTCCGCAGGACGGACGTGCTGAGTTCCGCCGGTCGGACTACGTTTAATTTTATATAAGTCCGTAGAATGCAGGCGAGTGAGTTTTTCTTTGGTCGACTCTCGGTGTAATTTTAAACAACTCTGCAGGACGGACGCATTGAGTTTTGTAGGTCGGGCTCAGTGTAATTTTATACTAGTCCGCAGGACGGATGCGCTTAGTCCCACAGGTCAGACTCAGTGTAATTTTATACAAGTCCACAGGACGGACTCACTGAGTACCGTAGATCGGACTAAGTGTAATTTTATACAAGTCCGTAGCACGGACACGCTGAGTACCCTCGATCGGACTCAGTGTAATTTTATACAAGTCCGTAGGATGGACAAGCTGAGTTCTGGAAGTTGGACTCTATGTAATTTTATCAAGCACTCATGACTCACTCAGGGGAGGAGGAGAAAAAAAATCCATTTATAAAACCAGAAGATGTAAAAAAATGCAGACAAAAGAAAATACTGAAGCAAAAGCTAATCCGTGCTATGGTACACATCCGCAGGGCTGACCGGCATCCCACAGCTCCTAGTACAGAGATTTGAGATCATCCATGCGAAAGGTAATGGGTGGGCAGGATCCATTATCCTCACAAAGTTGATGGCTTCGCGTGGATTATGCCACCACAGTCAACGCTTACCTGCGGCATAAAGAAAACATGAATAAGGATGGCCTCTTCATCAGTAAGCACCTCAAAATCTATAGTCAGAATGGAGCAAGTGTTAATGAACCGTTTCTATTCCCGGTGTGATCGGCGCGTCCCAGAGGCAACACCCTATAAAATAGGATCTCCTTCACTAAAAATAGGCGCTGGTATGCGTAGGCCCTCTGAGCAAGATAGGGCCCCTCAAAATGCATGGGCAGATCGACTTCGGGGAGGCAAAGAAGTGCTTTTATGGCCGCCAGAGTGAAGCCAAATGGGACACCTTAGAGAAAAACCGAGGTGGTGCCTTCGACGGAATCAACCTCTGATAAAATAGAATAGAAATCTCGCACCAAGGTAAGGTTATACCTCCCCTAGGTGTTTCAGTAAAGCCATGACATCCTAAGAAAATGATGTGAAACATGGAGCCACTTCCTTCAATCTTGTGCATGTTCAAACCTCTCTCTGCCAAGTGTTGTTGCCTGTTGAAGTACACCCCTAAATTGCATGCGGGAAGTAGCAGATGCCGTAGCAAAGAAAAGGGATACACCGGGGTCAAGAGAGGGGGAGGAACCAGTAGAAGACATCGACGTAATGAAAAAGAAAATGAATACTCAATAACAAAGCTCTGAGTTTGCGAGTGCGATGAACGATAAGGAAAACCACCTTTTATATAAAAAAGAAAAGAACCAGATGGCCAAGATTATTAAGATCTGACGGACATGATTTATAAGGGTGTTTTAGATTCTAAGACTGCATTTATGCCCTCATGAATGTGAAAACCATAGTCAAAGAAATATTAAATGCACCGTCTTAAAAGCAGCAACATAATCAATGGGTACGCTAAGTACCGCAGGTCGGACTCAGTGTAAATCTATGCCCGACTCACGGAGTTCCGTAGATCGGACACATTGTAAATCTTTATCTCTATCCACAAGATGGACGCACTGAGTTTCACTGGTCAGACTCAGTCTAAACCTTCGATTCTATAAAAAAAAGAGGCCCTAAAAGGGAAACGAATGGCGAGTATGAGTTAAATATGCCATTGAAAGAATACATCTTACCGAAAGGCATACTGAGGGACTACCCTGGGTAGATCAGAATCAAAAGATGTACATTCAAGTAAGTGCTAATTTTTTTTTACATTATTCATATACATTATGCTTCATTTACAATTTTTTTATACTTCTAAAAACAAAAAGCATACAAGTTATGACCCAGGAGCTGAATCCTGCCCTGGTGTCGTAGCTCGTCCCAGGCTAGTCGGGAGACCTCTGAAGGGAAATCTACCAAGCTTCATGCCGAGCTACAATATACACTCCTTTTTAGAAATCATCCACACGATCATTATAAATCTTGTCCATACTAGACCAATACAATTGGCATGGGGAAGGCATGTGGTGTCCGTATCGGGATCCTGGGCCAAGGCCTCGATAATGCCCATAGAGTAAAACTCACATGAAGCAGGGGCAAGCAATAGGTCTAAGGCCTGTTTAAACTCAGTAGAGGCCTTATACTCGCCTAGCACTCGGGAAGGGTTGGCGGCAAGCTCAGCTGATAAGGCTTTCTTCTCTTCCCTTAGTTTGGCGATAATCTGACCCATTTCAGATGTCTCTACCAGGTGTTCCCCATGCATGGTTTCAAAGGAAGCTTTATAAGAAGATCCTAATCTCTGCACCTCAGCTACCTGGGTCTAGAACCGCTGCTTGAGAGACTCATTCTCCTTAACCGTAGTTTGCAAACTTTGATTGAGTTGCTCACGATCTGTTAATCTATGTTATCCATACATGAGGCCGCAGCAGCCAATCGTCTGAATGTCACCTCTCCAATATGAGATCTCTGAGACGGGAACAATTTAAACTTTAGAAGATACAAAGCATAATGATAAAGCTTGGAAGAGCGCCAAGAACACTTACGTATTCAATATGATGATACCCTTATTAGCCAGCTGCTCGTTGGTCATTTCCAATAAAGGATCAGGTTCTGGATCTTCCACGTCTTCAATGACAGTACCGTCATTAGCTTCTCCATCCGGTTCAGTCGACTCGGACGACTAACCCAAAGAATCCTTAGTTCTGCTCTTCTTCTTTTGCCGATCACTGGCCTCAGAATGGTTCTTCCAGATAAGATGTGTACCTTTGTTCTCCTTTCAATATCTTCATCCAGGATTTCAATGGTTGGAGCTGTAATACCCACCCTCAGAGTAGAGGAAATGGAATACTCTCCCTCTGATGACTCGGTTGGGACACATTCATGATAGCACTGATGGGCACAACGTTAACGGTTATACCCGCAGGTTGGGAAAGAAGACGCTTGTCCGAATGCGTTCTTTCAGTAGATGTGCTCTCTCTGATTAGCCCCCCTCCCACATTGCTTGGAAGATACAATAGGGCGATCACGGTACAAAGGAACAAGTATAAATGTCAGATCACAAAAATCAGATGAAAAAATGAAAATATAAAGACATTGGTAAGATTTCTATAAGAAGCATGATCCACAGCATTTAAAGGTTCAAAGGTTCTGGACCAGCATCATGCAACCAAGCTGAATCAATAAGCTCCTCAGATAACTCTTTATCAGGAATAAAAAAGTTGTCATTAAGAATGGTATGCACATCAGTGGCATCCCCCAAGTCGGGTGCGGCATCCCTGTCTAAAGTTGCCGTTACCCACCAGCTTAATTCAGCCCGATTCCTGCACCTGACGAAGAAGAATTGTGTTTTCCAGTTATTGGATGTCGCAGCACCATCGGAAATATAGGCTTGAAAGCCGGGACTGTGGGGGAAGGTGTACCACCCACTCGGCCCTGGATTCTTCTGAATATAATGAAAACTTTGGAATAGATGAACCGTAATGCAAACGTTCACCATCCTGCAGAGGATGGTAAATGTCTCGGATTTTATCTAACAAAGCAAACAAGTAATAAAATTTATAAATCCGGTATTCCCCAAGTGTAGGGATCGTAGTATAGAGATTAATACCGGAGTCGATCACAGGGAATCGGGGTATCTAGTTCATTAATTTTCCTAAGGTTGATACAATTATTCCTAAACCTAAACTAAAACGGAAAATAAACTGGACAGAGGATTGTCAGTCCAAAGCCAGGAAAATATCATTGCGAACAAAAGCAAATAAAATAAAACTACAACTAAGAAAACAATAAAACTAACTCATGACTGAAGCAAATCAACATAGAACAAACATGATCCACCATCCCGCAACCCTTAATTCTTCCCTAGATTATCTTATGATGATTCAATCAAAGTTGTGGTTCACCTAATCAAAGGTATGAATTCCAACTTCCGTAAGTAATCCGTCTATAAATCTCATCATCTTCCGATCTATAGAGATTAACGCTCTCAAAACAAGGTGCAAGATTTATTAGATCTAACAACCTAGAAATCTAACCTATCAACTTCCGTTATGTCAAGGTTAAAAGTCTAAACTTTCCTTTGGTGATCTAAGGTTTACACCGATTTCAATCATACGGTAAACATCAAATAGCAATACATCTTCCGATATCGATTGCATAACAAATAAACAAAGGAAAGAAACAAACTTTAAATTAAACTCACAAAATATCCAAAGGAAGAAATAAAACGCTCTTTGGAAAAAGTTGCTCATGCCTCGCTCCAAGTTCACAAACTTCAAGACAAACACCATGAATCGAACAAGAATAGAAAACGAAAACAAAAACCTAACTAATCCGCAACCCCTGGCCTCCCCAAAGGGGTCAGGCCGCTAGGTTTTCTTCTTATGAATATGTATCAATAAGAGTCAATAATGTGTGTCTTAGGGTTGAAATCGCGCTGCTATTTATAGAAAAGTAAGGCGGCTGCGCAATGGCGGTGGACGGACGCCGCCCGAAGCTTGACGCCCGCCCGGATGCTCGACGCCATTTGAAGCGACGCTCGTTCACTCAGCGTCCAAACTCTCTGTTCAAAAATCTCATCCTGGACGCCAGTTCACTATTCTGGACGCCCGTCCAACCGGGACGGGACCTGGACGCCAGTTCAGCTGGATCAAACTTCGATCTTCTTATCTCTATCTCTTTTCTTCCATGCAAATCATCACTTGAACATCTTTTAAGCTCCTTTCACCTCATGCAAGCGTACATACATCACGATAAAAACATGCAAAATGTAACATCATACATCTAAAGATATTTATCCAATAAAATCACATAATTAGCTCGATTTTGCACTTTAATACTTCTAAAACTCATTTGCTCAATATTTCAATATAAAGCTCGATTTCTATGAGAAACATACGCATATGGGGAAAATTGACATAAAATATATCCTTATAAAACGTACAAAATCACCCTTAATAGTAAACTGATGATACTCTTGACACAAATCTTGTAGCATCTTAACACATCCAAACACAGGGCATCTTAACACATCCAGAAACACAGGGCACTATGGTAGCCATAACCAACCCTTCAATTGGCCCTCGTAGATAGCGCTAAATCCCTCTAAAGGATAACAAGCATACGACCGAGGCTCTACCCAAAGCATGGGAGTATAAATCCCCTAGTTAATGTTATACTCTGGAATATGTGGTCCAAAGCACGTTACGCAAGAACAGAGACTCTCCAAGGCTACCTATAAGGCGTCAGGTACCTTCCGGGATCCGTAGACGGGTTTCCGGGTCAAACGTCTCAGAGTAATGCTGAGATGAAGCACCAGCTAAATTGGTTGGGACACTCCTAACCTCTAGATCTTTCTCCATTTCCATGGATTTTTTCACAGAGATGCTTGTAGGAGTCGCAGCTATAGCTCTCATCGTCAAAAGAGAATAAAAGGAAAGTAAATTTTAAATGGAGTACTAGGTAACGAAGACTTATGCTAAATACTGTTCGGGTGAAATGATGCTTTATGTCTGTCAAAATGATTGATATGATAAGGGACTATAAGCCATAGCTTGCCCTCAAAAACTGTTCATTGTGATGGTCAGGAAAACGCCTCGTATTTCAAAAACATTATGACACACGTTATGGTTGTGCCACCAGGAATAGTTGACTCCACAACTCTATTATGGCAAGGACCGAACTTCAGCACGATCGAGCCGGGCAAGCCTAGGAAAGACGGAACACTTGATTCAGATACGACCTGAACTCCAGGAGCTCAACTGGATCTGGGGGGCTTATAACGATACCAGATTTCACCACTCCACGTGTCAGGCACATGACACCCAAATAATGACGAGAATAGACCTAATACCTTAACTGTAAGGGCCAAGAGCCCCATCACAGGCCTAAGGGCCGAACGGAGTCCTCATGAAGGAAGGCTATTCAGGTCGTCCCCCGATCCACAACAGGTCGGTCTGGACAGGGAAGAGGTATACTTTCGCAACTCGGTCGAATCAACTTTAGAATCTTGTCGCAGGTCGGCTAGAGAATATAATAATAATACTAATTATACGATGATTATGGAAAGAATGCTAAGCCTTTAAGGCTCTGATCCTCATAATTTAAACACATATATTTGAATATCACAATTATCTCATAAAATCAAGGGATAATCCCAGGATTATCTCTAATTTGAATAACACGGAAAGAGAGTCCACATTGGACACATCCCACGCAGGCCTAGGGCACAATTGTCCCTATATAAACAGTCCCAAAGAACAACGACAGACTTGATTCCAACTTACGTATTGGATATGTAGGCACCCTAGAGAAATTCCCAGGCTCAGTCTAAATCACCCCCAAAACCCACCTCACGTTCATATTTTCTCTTGATCAATCACCTTCAACCAATTACCACTAGATCTAAGGACCTAGATTTTTATAATCGACGAATTTTGTTTCATCATCTGGAGTTTGTTTTTGGATAAGGACTCGGTATCTGGGACAAGGGCGTCACATATCAAATGATCGAAAGTAAAGCGAAGAGAAGAAATATAAGGTGTAAAATTTTGATAGAAGTGTGCCGTGGATTGGTCATGGCCAAACAATTACTGTATGTGTACTGTAGCTTTAAGGGATCAAGCAAGACGTAGTTGTATGGAGACTTGATGCGATTAATGTATACACGTTACTTGAAAAAGGAAGTTGTAGCACGTTTCACCATGACACGAGATCTACAAACATGGCGCATTATGCATCATTGTTATACCTATAATATTCACATCCTTTTTTTGAATGTTTAAAAATGCACTTTCTATGCTTACCATATAACCATTTGTACATCAGTAACATGTCATTATACTTAGTGCATTATTAAATATTACATGAATATGAAATTGACATCGTATGTGATACATTTTATACAATCTTGACTATGATTCAATGACATATTATATCTTTGGTTCACTATTCCATTGGAGTCTTTTAAAACGTGCAATATAGACACAATTTCTTTGTTTAATATCCAAGTATATAAAATACAAGACTCAATTGATGATGATCAATGTACACAAAAATTATTTTAAAAATATGTCCACAAGAATAATGTACTATGCAGTAATAACATGTAACACATTCTACATAAAAGGTTACACTTCCACATGTGTAACTGTAACGCCCCGTTCCCGGACACCGAGTCCTTATCCGGAAAAGGAACGTTCGGCACGTATAAAATAAAATAAATTCATTTTACACATAAGCCTCTACTACGTCGTATCAAATTAAAGCAAACGGAAGCAAAAAGACTCGGGTAAATTTTTTCCAAATATCCCAGAATAGAAATAACTAAAGATAGAAAATGTAATACTTATTACATCCAAAAGAGAACCAACGAATCCAAAATAAATACTGAAAGTAAACTACAAGTTCCAACACAAAATCCAAGTCTATGAAATAATTAAAAACAGAAAATAATCAAGGCCTTCAACTCCGGCGTCCTCAAACGTCGTCATCAAAGTCCTCCTCGAAATCTTCACCAACCTGTTCGTCTTCTCTCCCCCAAACACATAAATAAACATGCATTTGAGGTAAGTACAATGTACAAAGTAAGAAGTAGAAGCTATAATTCAATTAAGGTTATAATTAACAGATTTTATTACAAGGGTTATCTTAATGAAACCGACTCAATCTAAGGTTCATTCCATGTCCATCAACACGTCATGACTATACGTTTCTAACTTAGTTTATCTTTGTTACATCATTACTCAAGGACACTGTGCATGGCGTTCATCAGCCTGAAGATATACTTGCTAACTAACGGTGATTAGCACCGATTAGCTCCGGGGTCTCCCCGGTATGCGTATACGTCCGATGAATTTCCTCCACTACCCTTCAGCTGTTTAAGGCCAGTAGTGTTGTTCACCTTTTATGAACGTATCACATCGCCGATATGAAAGAGTGTCTAACCGAGAATAAATGACGTTTTAGCTTTTATCTACACATATGTAATTATTATTGTGAATTAACTAGCCACCTAAGTGTTTTCAGATTATTCCTCACCTTATCAGCTCAACTCCCTCACTTAGACAACTAGACATCACATCCTATCAATTTACAGACATTGATGAACTCTAGTTCATCAAAGCACAAGCTCTTTCATGCCCTTCCGACGGATCGAACTTCAACTCCCTTTAAGAGTACATTCGGTGTTTTAACCGAACGAATCGGACGCTCAATCGAAGCTTGTTTATGGTTAATTAATGTTATTAGTTCAAGAAACAAAACTAAAATTCAAACTAAACATCGAATAACACTATTGTCTACCAATAGTATTTTTCATATTCTCACGAGAAAAGGAGATAACATAACACAATAACACCAAACAACTATACACTATGCATTTATTAAACCATCTCCTTCTTTTCTCGAAATAAACAAACAATAGCAATCCTTTTTTTTTATATGCTGCTCTCTTCTTTTATTATTTATTTATATATATATATATATATATATATATATATATATATATATATTTTCTCGACCTGCCTACAACATAGTACTAATTAAACCAGTACCATCCAAAAATATAATCTAATGTCATATCCAAATAAAAATTTACCAACTTAAAAAGCAAAACAAAAGAAATACAGAGGCTCATCCAGTTTGCTAGTTGGCTGGCCGATCCCCTTTTTTTTTTTTTTTCCTTTCTTTGATTTATTATCATTATTTTTTTTTCTTTCCTTTTGGTGACCAATAGCCATCTGCGTAGGGCACAGGTGCAAAGATTAATTAGTTTAGTTTTCTTTTTCACCAAATATTGTAACTTTTAAAGAGCAACTGGGAAAAACAATAAAAACAAACACATACAGTATCCCTTTTTCTTTCGACGACCGTCAACTACCAACTCAAATATCCACATATATAAACAATATATATAAAACAGTAAGAATCAAAAGTGAATTGAAACGAACAATAGAACACGGTCTAACCTTTCTAAACCGTAATTAATTTATAGGAAGAGCCTCTCACCTTTTAGCAAGCTAATTCCAACTCCAAACTCAGAAAAAATAACAGCAGCAAAAACTGATCCTTTTCTAACAAAGCTTCAACTTTTTGATGTCAAAACGTTGCTCTCTTCACAACGATTCCGGTGCTTCTCTCGAAACTAAAAACCGTTAAGAAACGACTCAGATATCAATGAAAGTCTCTCAGCCCTCTCTCCAAGAGCTTACACGCAGGAGCAGAAAAATTTGGGGAGAAAATATGATTAAAAGCTTGAGGGAGTGATTAGGTTTAGTCTTCCTTAAATAGGAAAAATCTAGAAAATTACCTAATCACTGATTTTCCTTAATCACCCTTTTACTCAAAAATCAGATTTTCTTAAATATATACATATAATTTTCGAAATTATATACATAAATATCCAAATAATTAAACTCCGAATAAAAGGAACCGAACCCAATATTTCGTTTTCGCAAAATGACACGTCTGCCCTTTCCCGAAAATCGAAATATTACATTCTTCCCCCCTTAAAGGAGTTTCGTCCTCGAAACTAGAACATACCTGGTAAGTCCATAAAATCTGGGAACTCGCTGATCATCTCGTCCTCAACTTCCCAAGTAGCTTCATCCGGTGAATGATTGCTGCATTGCACCAAAACTAAAGGGATCATCCTCCTCTTAACCATCTTTTCTTTCCGGTCCAAAATTCTGATCGGTGTCTCATCATATGCTAGATTATCTTGCAGAATCTCCGGATCAACTGTGGTCTCAACATCACTCTTGGTCAAACACTTCTTTAACATTGAGACGTGAAACACGTTGTGGACTCTCGACATCGATTCTGGTAACTTGAGTTTGTAAGCCAAAGGTCCAATTCTTTCTAGAATCTCGAAAGGTCCAACATACCTCGGGCTTAGCTTTCCCTTATGTCCAAAACGTTTCACTTCCTTCATTGGTGAAGCTCGTAGATACACTCTTTCACCAACTTCGAACTCAAGAGGTCTCCTTCTAACATCTGCCCAACTCTTCTGTCTATCTTGAGCCGCCTTCAGATTCTTCTTGACCATCTGAACCCTTTCTTTAGCTTGCTCAACCAATTCCGGCCCGGTGATTTGTCTTTCCCCGACTTCATCCCAAAACAGCGGCGTTCTACATCTTCTTCCATACAAGGCTTCAAACGGTGGCATGCCTATACTTGCATGATAACTGTTATTATAGGCAAACTCCGCTACCGGTAGGTAATCATCCCATGATCGCCTACCTCCAAAACACAAGCTCTCAACATATCTTCAAGTGTTTGGATGGTTCTCTCAGATTGTCCATCTGTCTGAGGATGAAAGGCCGTACTCAAATCCAACTTGGTTCCGAAAGCTGCTTGTATACTTTTCCAAAACCTACTGACGAATCTCGAATCACGATCCGAAACTATCGAGATAGGTACTCCATGTAACTTCACTATATTATCCAAGTATAGTGTCGTCATCTTCTTCAAGGGCATATCAACTTTATACGGTAAGAAATGAGCGGATTTGGTCAATCTATCCACAATCACCCAAATCGCATCATTACCGCCTCTCGTCTTAGGTAAACCGGTGATAAAGTCTATAGTGATCTTATCCCACTTCCATTCCGGGATATCCAACGGCTTAAGCATTTCCCCGGTCTTCTATGTTCGCGCTTTAACCTTCTGGCAAGTATCACACTCTGCAACGAACTTGGCTATCTCCAGTTTCATCGAGGGCCACCAAAACCTTTCCTTCAAGTCTCTGTACATCTTGGTAGCACCCGGATGAACTGCAAAAGCAATCCTATGTGCCTCTTCCATAACTCTCTGTCTTAAATCGCCAACATTAGGCAGACATAAACGATCCGGGTACCAAAGGTTTCCATTCTTGTCTAACACGTATCCCACCGTAGGCTTTTCTCTTGCAACTCGCTTCAGGTCAACCAAAACTGGGTCTTCGTCTTGCTTTTCCCGAATGTCATCCATCAACTCAGACCTTGCTAACAACGGTGCCACAAACTGCTGGTCTTCAATCTGATCAAAACTCCGAATCTGCAGCCCATCTAACCTTTCTGCAACAACTTCAACACTTGAAACCGCAAACACTGGTTACCTACTCAAAGCATCGGCTACTACATTTGCTTTACCCGGATGGTACTGAATATCCAAGTCATAATCCTTAACAAACTCTAACCATCTCCTTTGTCTCATATTCAGATTCTCTTGGGTAAAGAAATACTTCAAGCTCTTGTGATCGGTGAAGATCCCGGCCTTAACTCCATACAAATAGTGCTCTCAGGATCTTCAAGGCAAACACAAGCGCCGCTTAACTCCAAGTCGTGGGTTGGGTAATTCTTCTCATGCACCTTCAACTGTCTAGATGCATAAGCAATTACCTTCCTCCTCGCATCAACACACAACCCAAACCTTGTCCCAAGCATCCGTGTAAACATCATAATTATCAAAGATCTCCGAATCGCCAAAATCAATGTAGTCAACTTCGTCTTTAATGTCTGAAAAGCCTCTTCACACTCACTGGTCCACTCAAACTTTACATTCTTTTGAGTGAGCCGGGTAAGTGGTGTAGCTATCTTTGAGAAGTCCTGTACGAACTTCCTATAATAGCCAGCCAAACCGAGAAAACTTCTAACCTCTGAAACGGTAGTCGGTCTGGACCACTTCTCAACTGCTTCAATCTTCACGGGATCAACCTTAATGCCATCTCCTGAAATGACATGACCCAAGAAACTGACTTGATTCAACCAAAAGTCACACTTGGAAAACTTAGCATACAACTGGTTCTTCTTTAAAGTATCCAACACTATCCTTAAGTGTCCTTCATGTTCTTTCTCATCCTTAGAGTATACAAGGATGTCATCTATGAACACTATCACAAACTTGTCCAAGTATGGCATGAAAACACGCTGCATTAAATCCATAAATGCAGATGGAGCATTAGTGAGTCCAAAAGGCATGACTAAGAACTCATAATGTCCATACTCGCACTAAAAGCCGTCTTGGTATATCGCCTACCTTGATCTTCAATGGTGGTATCTCGATCTAAGATCAATCTTGGAAAACACTCTCTTGCCTTGCAATCGGTTAAACAAATCATCAATCCTTGGCAAAGGGTATTTGTTCTTGATGGTAAGATTGTTCAACGCTCTGTAATCTATACACATCCTCATGCTACCATCTTTCTTCTTCACAAACAACTCTGGGGCTCCCCAAGGTGAAGTACTAGGATGAATTATGTTCCTCTCAAGCATATCCTAAGTTGAGCTTTCAACTCCTTCAATTCAGCCGGTGCCATTCTATAGGGTGCCTTGGCAACTGGTGCCGCTCCGGGTACCAACTTAATCTCAAACTCAATCTCTCTGTCAGGCATGTTTCCCGGTAACTCTTCTAGAAACACTTCAGGGTACTCCTTGACTACTGTGGGTTTCTCTAAATCAGGCTTCACTTGCTCCACATCAATCTGCGTACAACAAGTAGCCTTCACAACCCTTCTGACAAGCTCTTATAGCCTTAACTGCTGAAATTATAGGGTGACGCTTCTTACTAGGCTTATAAACATTCCCCTGATAAGTCTTATCTGACTTTCCCGGTATCTTAAAGGTCACTCTCTTTTCTCTAGAATCCAAATGGACAAAATTCTCGGATAACCAATCTATTCCAAGAATCACATCAAAATCTGAAAAGTCCAAAACCGTAAAGTCGCTCTTGCAACGATACGCTCCTACTCGTACATCAACCTGAGGTATCAACTTGGCTACCTTAGTCACTTTTCCTAAAGGTGTTGTGATCTCCAAGGTGTTTCTTAAAGGTTCCATTGGTAAGTTAAGCTTCTTAGCTACCTTAGTTGACACAAAAGTGTTAGACGCTCCCGTATCAAACAATGCCGTAACTGCTAAGTTGTCTAATATTATTGTACCTAGAATGTGAATTCATTTATTTAAATACAGTACAACGTGATTTAAATCGTGCCATAAAGTACTCTAATAAATTACAATAAACAAAAAGGTACCTGAAATAACATTATCCTCTGGTTCAGCCATCTCAACATCCACTGCAAAAACTCGAACTGGGCGACTTGGGCCACCTCTACCATTTCCTTGCCTCTGATTACTTGTAGGGCCCTTTGTCGGACAGTTCTTAGCAAAATGTCCCGTTTCTCCGCAAAGATAACAGCCGTTGGTATGAACTCGGCACTCACCCGAGTGATTCCTATTGCACTTAGGGCAAAGTGGTGCTCCGGTTGAAGGTTTACTTGCTGCAGGGGCTGTTGTCTTCTTGAAATTCTGTTGCGGTGCTCCCCTGTTATTGCCCTGGCTTGTTCCAAAATTCCTCTTGTTCCCAATAACAACTGTGGCCTTCTTCCTGAAGGTCTCAACCTCTAAGGCCTTATTCAACAATTCAGCCATATTCTTGGCTGTGAAACCTAGCATACCAGACTGTATCTGATAGGCTAAGCCTTCCTTATAAAGAGCCATCTTTCTCTCTTCGACCTTCATCAACTCAGGGTAGAATCTTCCCAACTCGTTAAACTTGTTGGTGTACTGTGATACTGTCATATAATTACCCTGCTTAAGCTTTAAAAACTGGCTTGCCATGTCTGCCTGCACTGTTTCCGGAAAATACTCGTTGTAAAACATCACTTTGAAGCCTTCCCAATCCGTTACCTTGCCATTACTACTTTGTATAGCGTCAATCCAAGCTTCAGCTGCGCCCAAAAGGAAACTAACCGCCAACTGGGCCATCTCTAGATTCAGGAACATGTATATTCCTGCAAGCCTTTTCGAAACTTCTTAACCATTCTTCAGCCTTCGAATGTTCTACATTACCATAGAAGTTTTCCACCCGATTCCTTCTCAATCTTGTATACCAGTCAATCGGTGGTGATTGCTCAAGTGCCGGTCTAACTGGTGGGGCTTGTGGATAAACTGGAGAGGGTATCCGTACGGTATCTCTTGCTGGTATGGTCGTTGTTGGTGGAAACCGTAGGGTGGATAACCATAGCCCTGCTGATGATCAAAACGGGGTGAAGGAGGTACAGTAGGTCGAGGAGTATGACCCACTGGAGGAGGGTAAAAGGTCTGATGTTGTTGATGATGAAAACCGGTATAGGGGTGGCTCACCGTGGTGGAGGTAAACGCTCACTAGAGGTGGATAAATGCTAGTTCTTTGGGGTACGTGATCGGTGGAATGTCTCCCACTACAGTGACTCGTATAGGTGCTTCTCCTGGTTCTCCATAGATGTAGTTATACCTCGGTGGAGGGTAGCTCACTGGTGGCGGTACCAAACCCATTTGGAACATCACTTACCAATGAAAACTGACCCGAACTTCCCACATGCCATTGTGGGCGTTGTTCCTGATGAGGTCGCGGTGACAAGCCCTGTTGAGATCGTGGAGTAGGGGTTGCAGTATGAGGGGGTGGGGTGGGGCTCGGATGTGGTGAAGGATTCTGCCTCACAAAACCGCCTATAACAACTGGTGTCGGACTCTCTCGTCGAACTCCTGATGCATCAGCACCTGCTCCGGTTCTAGTGAACACCATCCTGATGATCAAGAAAACCAAAACGTCACTAAGAGATCTAAAGAAAACTAATCTTAAAGAAAGGAAGCCTAAAAGACGCTTCTCTCTGATACCAACTGTAACGCCCCGTTGCCGGACACCGAGTCCTTATCCGGAAAAGGAACGTTCGGCACGTATAAAATAAAATAAATTCATTTTACACGTAAGCCTCTACTACGTCGTATCAAATTAAAGCAAACGGAAGCAAAAAGACTCGGGTAAATTTTTTCCAAATATCCTGTAATAGAAATAACTAAAGATAGAAAATGTAATACTTATTACATCCAAAAGAGAACCAACGAATCCAAAAGAAATACTGAAAGTAAACTACAAGTTCCAACACAAAATCCAAGTCTATGAAATAATTAAAAACAGAAAATAATCAAGGCCTTCAACTCCAAGCGCCCTCAAACGTCGTCATCAAAGTCCTCCTCAAATCTTCACCAACCTGTTCGTCTTCTCTCCCCCAAACACATAAATAAACATGCATTTGAGGTAAGTACAATGTACAAAGTAAGAAGTAGAAGCTACAATTCAATTAAGGTTATAATTAACAGATTTTATTACAAGGGTTATCTTAATGAAACCGACGCAATCTAAGGTTCATTCCATGTCCATCAACACGTCATGACTATACGTTTCTAACTTAGCTTATCTTTGTTACATCATTACTCAAGGACACTGTGCATGGCGTTCATCAGCCTGAAGATATACTTGCTAACTAACGGTGATTAGCACCGATTAGCTCTGGGGTCTCCCCGGTATGCGTATACGTCCGATGAATTTCCTCCACTACCCTTCAGCCGTTTAAGGCCAGTAGTGTTGTTCACCTTTTATGAACGTATCACATCGCCGATATGAAAAAGTGTCTAACCGAGAATAAATGACGTTTTAGCTTTTATCTACACATATGTAATTATTATTGTGAATTAACTAGCCACCTAAGTGTTTTCAGATTATTCCTCACCTTATCAGCTCAACTCCCTCACTTAGACAACTAGACATCACATCCTATCAATTACACAGACATTGATGAACTCTAGTTCATCAAAGCACAAGCTCTTTCATGCCTTTCCGACGGATCCGAACTTCAACTCCCTTTAAGAGTACATTCGGTGTTTTAACCGAACGAATCGGAAGTTCAATCGAAGCTTGTTTATGGTTAATTAATGTTATTAGTTCAAGAAACAAAACTACAATTCAAACTAAACATCAGAATAACACTATTGTCTACAAATAGTATTTTTCATATTCTCTGAGAAAAGGAGATAACATAACACAATAACACCAAACAACTATACACTATACATTTATTAAACCATCTCCTTCTTTTTCTGGAAATAAACAAACAATAGCAATACCTTTTTTTTTATGCGGCTGCTCCTCTTCTTTTTATTATTTATTTAATATATATACATATATATATATATATTTTCTCGACCTGCCTACAACATAGTACTAATTAAACCAGTACCATCCAAAAATATAATCTAATGTCATATCCAAATAAAAATTTACCAACTTAAAAAGCAAAACAAAAGAAATATAGAGGCTCATCCAGTTTGCTAGTTGGCTGGCCGATCCCCTTTTTTTTTTCCTTTCTTTGATTTATTATCATTATTTTTTTTTTTTTTCCTTTTGGTGACCAATAGCCATCTGCGTAGTAGGCACAGTGCAAAGATTAATTAGTTTAGTTTTCTTTTCACCAAATATTGTAACTTTTAAAGAGCAACTGGGAAAAACAATAAAAACAAACACATACAGTATCCCTTTTTCTTTCGACGACCGTCAACTACCAACTCAAATATCCACATATATAAACAATATATATAAAACAGTAAGAATCAAAAGTGAATTGAAACGAACAATAGAACACGGTCTAACCTTTCTAAACCGTAATTAATTTATAGGAAGAGCCTCTCACCTTTTAGCAAGCTAATTCCAACTCCAAACTCGTAAAAATAACAAAGAAAGAAAAATCGATCCTTTTCTAACAAAGCTTCAACTTTCGATGTCAAAACGTTGCTCTCTTCACAACGATTCCGGTGCTTCTCTCGAAACTAAAACCGTTAAGAAACGACTCAAATATCAATGAAAGTCTCTCAGCCTCTCTCTCCAAGAGCTTACACGCGGAGAGCGAGAAAAATTTGGGGAGAAAATATGATTAAAAGCTTGAGGGAGTGATTAGGTTTAGTCTTCCTTAAATAGGAAAAATCTAGAAAATTACCTAATCACTGATTTTCCTTAATCACTCTTTTACTCAAAAATCAGATTTTCTTAAATATATACATATAATTTTCGAAATTATATACATAAATATCCAAATAATTAAACTCCGAATAAAAGGAACCGAACCCGATATTTCGTTTTCGCAAAATGACACGTCTGCCCTTTCCCGAAAATCGAAATATTACAGTAACACTCATTTTGCTCTAGAGTAGGAACCTTGCAACAACTCTACCTCCACTCGATCTAAGCTTCCACAAGCAAAAGACAATCTAGGTTAGAATTCAGGTAAGTCTATAATGGCCTGAACTGACCTTATAGATCTTTTAAAGAAGATCTATGTTACATAAGGACAATGTAACTTAGTCAATGAGGTTGTATGGTGTACTCCGATCTCACAAATAAGGATCAGATGGAGAACTAGGAGTACTTAGTTTATGATGAAGAATAAAAACTGAGTTAATGGTCCTTAAAAGTTCGGAACTGAAACTAAGAACACACAGTTTCAAATTAGCAATTCAGCCAATCAGTTTTATAAGGAAATCGGAACGTTGAAGATCAAGTTATTATTAGAGTATATATTTAGTATTTATTTATTGTATATTTAATTGTTTATCTTATACGTAGAATAGCTCGGTTCGACTCACTTATTGTACTGGTATATATATACACTCTGTAAACTGTAATAGTTGAATGATATACACATAATTCTTTCCACTCTGTCATGGTATCGGAGCCCTAATATTTTTTTTTTGCATTGCCTCTCTCCCCAAGAAAACCAGCGCTGCCGCCCCCCCCCCCTCCTTTTTTTCCTCCATCTCCGTCGTCCCGCCGCTTTCCCCCCACCGCCGCTTCCGTCTCCCCCTCTTTGCTTCCATCTTCATCTCCTTCTCATGGCTGATTTTACACCAACAGTTTTCAACTCCGCAACCCAAACTCCGATTAAACTCGATCCTTCCAATTACAGCATATGGGCGCTGCAAATTGAGTCCCTCCTGACCGGTTATGGTCATACTGGTTACATCGACGGCACTACGGCCGCCCCAGCCAAAAATATCCGTGGTGATGCCGGCGCCACCAAGCCCAATCCGGAGTACGAAAAATGGAAACGCCAAGATAGCTTAATTCTCCACATGTTAATTGCATCTTGCACGCCTCAAGTTGCAATCTTTCTGCGTGCTGCCACCACCGCCCATGATGCATGGGATATTCTCAAAACAACCTATGCTAAGACGTCTCGCGGTCGGGTTAGTTCGGTCCGCGAATCCCTCAAATCTATCACCAAAGGTAATCAATCTGTTTCTGAATATATGTATGCCATCAAGAATAAAGCTGATGAGTTAGCTCTTTTGGGTAAACCTGTTGATCATGATGAATTAGTTGACTTAATTTTTGAAAACATTGGTGATGAATACAAGGACCTTGCTCGAGCCATCCAGGCTCGTGATAACCCGATTTCCTTTGAGGAGCTTCACGAAAAATTGCTGAATTTTAAAGTCTCCCCCTCTGCCTCCAAACAACCATCCATTTTTGCACTGCAGCCGCGCCATGCCGCATCTTTTCAGCCCCACAAACTGGCGCAATTCAGTCCCCAACCTGGCGCAATTCAGCCCCTCTCCACGCCCATATCGGTCCTCACCCAACCCACAATATTACCCACCGCCCTACCCTCCGCAAGCTCCTCTCGTCCGCTCAACCCGCAGCCCCACTATCACCACCTATCTTTAATCCCCATAACCCCAACGCACTCCAAGGCCTTATGGTGGTCGGTGTAAATATTGTCAAACTCATGGTCATTCCGCCAAATTTTGTCCTACCTTGCAATCCTTGCTCCATCAAGTTCCTTCACCCACCCACATGCGGCCCCACTCACGACCCCAAGCTCATCTCGCTGAAGCCTCTGATTCAGCCCCTCAACTTCCACACTCCCAACCATGGTTACTTGACAGTGGTGCAAATCAACATATCACCAATGACCTGCAAACTCTCTCTCTGCATACTCCGTATTTAGGCCAAGATGATGTCATGGTTGGTGATGGCACTGAACTCAACATCACGCATACTGGTTCCACTTCTATTCCTTTATCTTTATCCCACTCTCTTAATTTACGCAATGTGCTTTGTGTCCCCAATATGTCCCGTAATTTATTGTCCATTTCTCAGTTATGTAAATCTCATAATATATCTGTTGAATTCTTACCCACTGAATTTCTTGTGAAGGATATCCCCACGAAAACTACTCTTCTCCGTGGCCCGGTCAAGAATGGCCTCTATGAGTGGCCATCTCAGCCTATTCTAGCATTTGCAGCCGACAAAGCCACCACCTCCGTCTGGCATCACCGTTTGGGTCATCCAGCTTCAGCTGTCTTAAATAAAATAATCAGTCAAAATGCTTTGGCGACATCTTCTTCTACTTTTTCGCATTGTTCTGCCTGTTTAGAGAACAAAAGTCATAAACTCCCCTTTACATTGTCTACTTTATCCTCTTCCCGTCCCCTTGAAGTATTGTTTACTGACTTGTGGACTTCCCTGCTTTATCTACTGATGGCTACAAATAATATCTTATTTTTGTTGATCATTTTTCTCGTTATATTTGGTTTTATCCGTTGGTTGAAAGTCCGATGTTGCCAGTACTTTCATTCGTTTTCGTGCTATAGTTGAAAAATATTTTGCCCAACCTATTAAAATCCTTTACTCTGATAATGGCGGTGAGTACATTGGTATGCGTGATTATCTTGCCACTAATGGCATTTCCTTTTATACCACACCTCCCCACACCCCTGAACACAATGGGATCTCTGAACATCGACACATGCACATTGTTGAAACGGGTCTTGCTCTCCTTACTCATGCGTCCTTACCCGGTACCTTCTGGCCCTATGCTTTTGCCACTGCCGTTTACCTCATCAATCGTATGCCCACCTCGGTCCTTCACATGCAATCTCCCTAAACGACCATTTTTCACACCTCTCCCAACTACCACAAACTCCGGGTCTTTGGCTGCCTCTGTTACCCATGGCTTCGTCCTTACACTGATCACAAACTCCAGACTCGCTCTACACCCTGTATCTTTCTTGGGTACGCCCTCAATCAGCATGCCTATTATTGCCTTGATCCGACTACCTCTCGTATATATGTGTCACGTCATGTCAAATTTGTTGAATCTGTTTTTCCCTCTCTCTCATCTGTCCCTTCATCTACTACTACGGACTCCCTGGTTCTCTCAGATCGGGCTTCCTTCACCCCCATCCCAACACCACCTACGGCTCCACCCACTCCCCTCCCCACCTTCCCTCACTCTCCTCTCCTCCCATTTCACCCTCCACGGCATCCCCAACTCCCCCACCTCCACCACCTCCTCCTTCCCACTCTATGCGCACTCGCTCTCAAAACAATATTCATAAACCAATCCAAAAGCTTAACTTACATGCTCAAGTATCCTCTTCCTCTTCCTCTGAACCCACCACCGTTGCTCAAGCCTTGAAGCTGCCTGAATGGAGAAATGCAATGCAAGAAGAATATGATGCTTTGATGCGAAATAATACATGGGATCTTGTTCCTTACGATCCTACTCTTAACATCATCGGCACAAAATGGATTTTTCGCCTTAAACGTAATTCGGATGGCTCCATTGATCGTTATAAGGCCCGCCTTGTTGCTAAGGGTTTTGCTCAACGTCCGGGAATCGATTATTATGATACCTTTAGTCCGGTTGTCAAACCCATCACTATTCGTGTTGTTCTTACTCTTGCTCTCACGCAGGGGTGGTCCCTTCGGCAGTTGGATATTAACAATGCTTTCTTGCAGGGTAGTTTGAAAGAGGCGGTCTATTTAGCCCAGCCGGCTGGCTTTGTTGATACTTCTCGTCCTAATCATGTTTGCAGACTTCACAAAGCTATTTATGGTTTTAAACAAGCCCCTAGGGCTTGGTATGATGAGTTTGAAAAGTTTTTGACCACGAGCAACTTCACACACTCGGCAAATGGATACGTCTCTTTTTGTTTATCATCGTGGTGACTTGATTATATATGTCCTTGTGTATGTTGATGATCTCATTGTCACAGGCAATGATTCTGCTGCAGTTGAATCCTTTATACGTCGCCTTGGCTCTCGGTTTGCTCTCAAGGACTTGGGTCTCTTGTCATATTTTCTTGGAATTGAGGTTGCTCCCAACAAAGACGGCTTGGTTTTATCTCAATCACGGTATGTCACGGAGCTTCTCACTAAATTAAACATGCAGGATGCCAATTCTACTACCACGCCGCTGCCCACTGATATTTCTAATTTGAAGGCCACTGTTGGCACTCCTATGGAAGACCCTTCTACGTATCGTATGGTTGTCGGTGAGTCTATGATGATCTTATTTACACCCGCCCCGACATAGCATTTGCGGTAAATAAACTGTCTCAATTTATGCATTCGCCCACCGATGTTCATTTGGTCCTTTGTCAAGCGTCTCTTCGCTATCTCGGTTGGTACGTCCCATTATGGTATTCAATTATTTCGTTATGCACCTCTCACGCTTCATGGTTTCTCCGACGCTGACTGGGGCGGGGATAAGGACAACTATGCTTCCACCAGCGCACATGTAATTTATCTTGGCCGGAATGCTGTTGCCTGGAGCTCGAAGAAACAATCGACCGTTGCCCGCTCTACTACTGAGGCTGAATACCGAGCCGCTGTCGATGCCATCGCCTTGAGCTAAATTGGTTAACCTTTCTTCTCCGTGACCTTCATGTTCGCCTTTGTGCACACCGGTGATTTTTTGTGATAATCTTGGCACGACTCAATTCTCGCCAAAATCCGTGTTTCACTCGCGTATGAAACATGTTGCCATTGACTACCATTTTATCCGCGATCGAGGTTCAACAAGTGGTCATTGCGTATTGCTCATGTCAATGCTCGTGATCAATCGGCCGATTGCCTCACCAAATCTTTATCTACGCCTGATTTTCTTCATCAACATGACAAGTTAGGCCTCCTCCTCGCCCTACTTGAGGGGTGGTATTAGAGTATATATTTAGTATTTATTTATTGTATATTTAATTGTTTATCTTATACGTAGAATAGCTCGGTTCGACTCACTTATTGTACTGGTATATATATACACTCTGTAAACTGTAATAGTTGAATGATATACACATAATTCTTTCCACTCTGTCAGTTATGTGATTGCCTTATAGTCTGACAAGTCAAAACGGTCACTGACAAGTCTGAAACATTGATAGCATATTCTGGGAATCCAATTTGAACGTTAGAAGAATTCAAAGTTTGACGTTGGATTTCACCCTATAAATAGAGGACTTAGCAACAAAGATCAATCACTCTTTCACATTGAATTTACAGGTTGTGAGCCTATGTTCTACAGACATTTTGTGAAGTAAATTTCTATCAATTCGTGATTACAAAGTTACATCAAGAAAATTCAAAGTGTTCAAGCATACAAGACATATCTGGATCCAACACTTTAAGACCCACAATCCTGAATCACTTTCTTGATTCAAAGACCCAACATTGATTTATCAAAGGTTGAGACTGTGAAGCATTCCGGTCAAGGAATTGCCAAGGACAATAGAGGGCAGTCTGGGTGACTGTGTTTGTTGTGGAGTTGGTGAAGAGGAAATTAAACCCTTCTAGGACCAGTGAAGCATTTGGAGAGCAACAATTCTACATGTTTTCTATGTGTTTATATTGTGAAGCTAGGGTTTAGTGAGGGACAATCAACTAGGGCTTTTTGTAACCGTTGTAACCTCAAGAAGACTAGTGGTAATTTTCATTCTACTTCACAGGAGAAGAGTGGACTGACATGATTACACCACCTGGAACCACTATAAATCATTGTTTTTATTTCTGGATTTACTTTACGCATTTAATTAGGTTATCAAGTTATTTACTTTATTCAAGGAATCTATCTCTTGCGTGTAAAACCGGTTGAACTCACACCAAGCACAAAAATGAGTTTCACCAGAACTCAGTTCAGCACATTTCAACAAAGAACAACATAACTTAAAGGCAGTTTTTATTATTCCGTTGCATTTAACTCAGCTTTAGAAAAATCCAGTTAGACTTTTTTTAAACTCAGTTATCTCAAACTCCAAAAAGTTTTAAGTACCAGTTTACTTAAGAGGGAAAAAGTTTTAAGCAACAAGTTCATTCACCTCCCTCTAAAATTTTTAATAGCCTTTACAAAGAACCAAAAATTTGCATTAGAGCAGTGTTCTTCTGTTCTGACTATATTCTCTAGTTGTTCTTCTTGAAGACCTGAAAACTATTTATGAGTTCGTAGTTTTTGAAAACTTTCGTCATGGACAATAATAGTATGGATATGTTTGATGAGTATAAGAGACATTTGCCGGCATACTTTGCAGCAACACATGACAAAATGATGGATGTACTCACTGATGGACCAATTATGATCATGCACATGCAGACAGTTGAATGAGGGGCAAAATTTAGAGTTCCTTAGCCCAAAGAACTGTTGAATGCTGAAGATAGAAAAAGAACAAATTTGGATAACATTGCCGAAGATTTCATCTACAGAACTTTGGATAGCAATATGTACCTAAAAGTCAAAGATTGCAAGACTGCTAAAGTGTTATGGATCAAACTGAATATGGTCTGTGATGGATCATACTCCGATAAAAGAGAACAAGGTCACAGTAAAGAAACAAAAATTTCAATAATATAAGATGAAACCTGGTGAAACCATTGAGATAACGGAGGGAATATTCAATGCCATTGAAGATGAAATGGGACTGCTCAGCATAGTTTACATGAAGAAAGAAATCAACTCAAAAGTTCTGAGAGCTTTGCCCTCATGTTGGAAAATGAAGGTGACAACGATGGAAGAATCTAGATATCTAAATTGTGGAAATAAAATTTATGTTTTGATGATGATTCATCACTTACTCAAACATTGTTCTAGACCCCATTGATGTCTAGATATCAATGTATAGGATTTAATAGAGTCTGATATTTGTATAAGTTAAATCAGACAAGCACTGTAATATTTCTAGGTTGTGAACTGAGATAACAAGAAACTGAGATAACGGGAAACTAGAAATTAGTTAAACTGGAAAACTGAGCACACCAATATAAAACTTAAGAAGATAAGTTCACTGAGGGACACAAACTCGGGTGGCTTATTTAGAAGATTGAAGATCTGAGGTTTCAAACTCAGTTGATGAAGAACTAGGAGTCACAGACTCAGTTATTGAAGACAGATGAACTGAGGGTTCAAACTCAGTTATGAAGACTACGTCGAGACTGTAAAGTTAGACTTCAGGCAAGATTGTGATGACCTGAACTGACTTTATGGATCTTGAATGGGGAGCTAAGACACATAAGGACAATGATGTCTTGCTGATTCATTCTTTGGTGTACTCTGATTAAGTCAATTATAATCAGATGAAAAACCGGAGTACTGAGACATTGAAGAAGAGTAAAAAAACTCAGTTAATGCTCTTAGGAACTGAGAACTGATAATGTTCTCAGTAAATCAGTTTTGGAACTAAGGTTTAACTAAACCGAAGAAGAATCCAAGCGTTACAATTCAAGAATTATGATTGGAGGATAATCTATCCGTTCTGACATAAACGTACAAGCAAGAAAGCAGGACCACTAATGGCTACAAGGATTTGTACTCAAAGAAATTTGACCGTTAGATAAACCACTATAAATAGACCACTTCTATCATAAAGAAAAAGAGGGATGAGAAGGAATTCTAAGAATCAATCTAGTCAAGAAAGATCAAATTAAGGGGGAAAAGCCAATTTAAATGAATTCCTACTAAATACTTAATTGCAAGATCAAGAAATTTCTTCAAGTGTTCATTAGCATTCAAGAAAGATCAAGTTCATTCATTTGAAGAAAAACAGAGCTGTGCATAAGTTATATATCTACAAGAAAAGCTCAAATCACAATTGAATCATAGTTATTGACTCAAGTCTCAACTTTGATTCTATCAAAGGATTAGATTGTGAAACACCAAGAAGGTGTGAAGGACAGTTGAGTGCAGTCAGGAAGACTGTGGTTGTGATGAGCTGGTGAAGAGGCAATTCAACCCTCCAAGGACCAGTGTTTCAAACAATTGAATAGCAACCATTCTACCTGTTCTACAAGTGTTTAGATAGTGATGCTAGGGATTAGTCAAGGACTATCAGTTTAGAACTTTTTGTAACAACCAATCTCAAAGAAGTTCAAGTGGAATTTTCCTCCGCATCACAGGGGAAGAGAGGACTGACAGGATTACACCACGTGGAACCTCTATAATTCTTGTTTATTTACTTTACGCATTTACTTACTTCATTACGGTCATAATTATCTAGTTATTATTTACAGCAACCTTAAGAAACGGACTCAACAAGTTATCTGATAATTTATATCTTATAAAGGCTAAATCAATCCGCTGCCAGTTAAGTTAGCTTAACTCCGCACAAGCTTTAGTTGAACTCTATCTGGTTTAAGATTCAGTTTTGGGAGTGTTTTTGGTGACAAGTTTATTCACCCCACCTCTAAACTTGTGTTAGCCTTTCCAAGGGACCAACAATTGGTATCGGAGCTGTTCTTCCGTTTGGAAGTGATCCAAAGATATCTTACAAACCAGTTGTTGAAAACCCCTTTCTGTATCATTTGTAAAAGCATTTTATTGAAATTTAATGGATACATCTAGGATTAGAAGTTGGCTGAATATCCATCTGACTGACTATTTGCAGAATGTTGTTTCTGAATTTCAGGATCAAGTATTTGAAAGATTCAGTACAATGAGCTCACATACAAATCCAGAACCTCATTTTAGTAATGATGTGGATATTGACTTTAACGCGTATGATGATGAATCAAGAGGATTTCCATCCCTAAGTGATCTCTCAGAAGAAGCAGAAAAGGAGTTGCTACGAGTAGCTGATGACATAGAAGAAAAACTGACTGAAACCTTCATTGAAAATCCATCCATCGCAAAAGCCAAAGATATTGTTGAGATTCTACACATGAGCTATGGAGGTGAAAGTGATGAGGAAATCACACTGCTAGGAGCAGCACAGGCAAATATTAATGATAAAGGGAAGCAAGTTTTAAATGATGATGATTTCTCAACAGAAAATTTACCTATCAAACACCAGGAGGTAATTGCATTTACACCCAACACTCACACAGCCATGAACAATCATAGAAATGAAGACTTCAATAAAACCTTGGACATACTCATAAAGGAATGAGAGGTAATTCAAAAGAATTATGAGAATTTAAAAAAGGAGAAAAAGTTATTGAAAGCTAAAGATTCGAGATTGAATGCTTAGATCAATTTAATCAAGGGTAATAATGGAACCAAGGTAATTTGACCAACTGATGAACTGACAGAAGTAATAAACATCACAGAATCATCAGTTGATCCAAACCCCAGTGTTCTTTCTAACCTGGAAAACCATTTGGAAACAGATCTGGTTTAGGGTTTGTTAATCAGTATAATTCTAAGTTTAGACCAAGTTCATTTGCAATGAAATTTGTGACTGCACAACAGTCAGGAATTCAAAAAACTGATAAAATTATTAGATCTGACAAAAACTCAGCACAGCCAAATGCACAAACTGACAGAACTGAAAAACCAGTTGGTAAAAAGCACCAAACCAACAGATTTTACATGAAGGCTCAGATGGCTGAAAAAGGTAAAATTGATCAGAGATCAGTATGAAAAATCTTCAAGTCTCATCCATCTAAGAATGAAGATCATTCATGGAATAATAGACTCAGAGGGAAAGGGAGACTGTTTCCCACTGATGAAGACTGGAGTGAACCATCACATCAGTTCCACAAATTGAACAAATCAAAAACAATTAGGACAAAAAAACAAGAATTTGCGAAAACTGACTTTACTCAGTCAAAATATCAACAGAGGTATAAAGTCAAAAATAAAATTATATCATCTAAAACTAATCAGTTAGGACCCAAACAGATATGGGTAACGAAAATCTCTCATTCTGTTTTGCTGGAGAATATCGCTAACTGAGAACTTAAGAGGTGTGATTCACAAAACTGAGTTGTATTCACAACTGAGTTTTGAATTCAGTATAAGTACAAGACTGAACGTGTATAGCTGGAGATACATCGCATCTACCCAACTTACTACTGTCTTGCTACGGATGTCAAGAAAAGACGTGATCTTTTTGAATCTCAACCATCCTTCTTTTCCACTCAACTCATTTTCGCAATCTCAAAACATTTATGACAAGACGTTTTAAGTCCCACTCAATTCTTAACTACCTTTGCTACAAATTATAAATAACCTATAATTTTCTTTTATAATTCTTCACACTTGAATTTTGAATCTGTTCTCTAAATCCCCGAGTTTTCAAATTCTCAATCAAATCCAGAAAACAATGACTTCTACTCATATTGAACCTGGAATGATCATCTCTCTTGATCAGTTTATTGCAAAATATGCTGATCAAACTCTAGCCAAAGTTATTGCAACAAAAAATACAGCAATCAATGCATTGGATGTTGTATTCAACATCAATCTGAAGAGTGTATGTCTGGAGAGCATTGGAGACTTCTATGAATTTGGAAGTACAGCTCTAGAAGGAGAGGGCACACACACTTTTACCACAACTGTCAATGGTAAGCAGATCAAAGTTACTGAAGACCTAATTACAGAGATTTTTGGGTTCGACAAATCTGGAGGAACGGCAGCCATCAAGTTGACTAAAGAACAGAAGGAGAAATTATTGAAAGATATAGCAATTGATGATGACTCCACAGTTTCACAGACCGGGAGCACAAGTTTACTCAAACCGAATTCAATTTTCTCACCAAGATGTTAGCGAATTGCATAATTGGAAATGCAGGAAACTTTAGCAATCTCTCTGGAGCAAAATTGGATTTATTATATGTGATTTGCTTTGGAGAAAATTTCAATTGGCAAAGATATATGTTTGATCAATTAGTGGCACAATCATTTGACACACCCAAAAAGAAGACTCTTGCACTGGTGGTCCAAAGAATACTCAATCATTTTGGAATCGCAAAGAGGAAAGAAACATCGGTTGCTGATGGGAAGATTGTTATTAAAGAAGAAGAATCTTGAAAAAGGAAAGCTGAAGGTTCTGTGAGTGAACCTAAAAAGAAGAAAAGCAGAAAGTTGAAGAAAGTTGTAACCAGAGATGAAGCCTTGGAAAAAGTTGAAGAACTAAAGAAAAGAAGGAAAAAGTTAGAAGATTCAGTAAAAGACAAATCTGATCTTGTTTTACCAACAAAAGTCACTACTTCAGTTGCTGAAGGATTAGCACAAACAGTGAGAACTGAAGTTACTCTTACCGAATCTTTTCCAACATCTGTAACTGAAGCTTTACCAATTCAAGAGCTAGTTACACATCCACAAGAAATTGAAATGACAAAGGAAACTGGAGTTGTCAACAGAGAACATAATGTTGAAGTTGACATACAGAAGGAAGCTGACACTCAGGGGGAACAGACTCTGAGAGTTGAGCACGACGATGAAGGATCTGACAGTGAAGAAATGTTAATTGACAAAGAAACGATGGACATGCTTTTGTTACTTTCAAAATCTAGATCCACACCTCAAAAATTGAGGAATCAGTCAAAGAATTTTCAGCTTCTCACTCTGAAGATAAATGAGCTGAAGTAGAATCAAGATCAACTAAAGTCATTCACCTAGATGAGCTGGTCCATGAAGAAGAACTCACTGAATCCATGATGAAAGAAGTTACAGTTACTGAATTGGAACTTGAGCCTATTGGAGAACAAGTTGCTGAAGAACTTGTTAGTGACAAAAATTTGGAAACTGAGCCGATAATCTCAGTTTCAGCCATTGAAAAAGGTACATCAGTCATCTCAGTCCCTGTTGAGGGAGGAACCATCAAAACAGACCCAATGAAAACTGCAAATATTGTGAGAACTTGAGATATTCTGGAAGTTGACCAGGAGATCTCAAGAGGATCTGAAGAGATTGTTACTCAGCTGATTATGAGCGATTGCGCAGTTACCAAATCTGGAAATTCGGTTCTATCACCAATCAAAGGAGTCAGCTAGCAGAAATAGAAGTTACTAAAAAAAGGGTATTTTATATGTAGAACATTACCAATCTATCAGAAATGATCAATACTGATGAATTCTTAAATCAAGGATATGTGCTGATCAGAAATAGTTATTGGAAGGAAGCCACAGCTGGTGGAAGTTCCAAAAAGGGTGATGATGATAATGATTCTTAGGAAGATCCCAATTTGTAGAAAGGGATTCTTGCCTCTTTACAAGAAAAGAAGACTAAAACTGATCAGAATACTGATGATGATTCTATTAATTCTGAAGAAAGCAGTGAAAGTTCAACTTCTAGAACTATATCTGATGAACAAGAAAAAGAAGAATGAGGTTATCAATCTCCTACTGATAAGTCTATGCTAGAAATACCAAGAACTGTGGAAAACATGGCTGGAGAAGAATTAGATGAAGAATTTAACGTACAAATATCACCTGCAAGAAATGTTGACCAATCAAGTCTGGAAGAAATTAGAAAACAATCTGAAGAAAGGAGATGATCGGCAGAATACAAAGAAAAACTGAAGCAAGTTGTTCTCTCACCGCTGAAGCAAGCTAAATCAACTGAGGCTGAGACAAGCAAAGCCAATGAGCAACAAGCTGGAAGCTCAAAAGACATACCAACTCAGGTTGATCTCATTAAATTCTATCATAATGAGATAATCGTAATCGTATGAAGGGCGATAATGATTTGTTTGGAAAAGTTTTAAAGTCCATAGAGGCTAGCAAAAATGAAAGAAGCGAACTTGAAAAGAAGATGGATATCGTCACTAGTAACTGTCATGACACTCTGATTGAGCTTCGAAAGACAACCATTGAAAATGATGCAAGAAGAGATGAAACCCAAGACAGATGGGAAGGTATTCTCAATAGTCAAGTTGTCAGAATGATTCTAATGGAAAATGGCATGAAGGACTCAGTTGTAGCTCAAACCATTTTGGCATCAACTCAGCAGAATCTGAAAAATTACATCAAAAGCCTGATTGATAATGATGATGTCAATAAGGGGGAAAGTTTGGACATCTTAAAAGTCCATGCAACTGAGATGCCACAAGTCCTTGCAAACATTGATGATAAACTGACTGAACTGAAGAAAGCTAGAGGAGAATTCACTAATGAGGAAATGTAGCTGATTGTTAAATACCCAGAGCCAACTGATAAAAGAATTGGCTTAGATTCTCATCTCTACAATTTATTCAAAAATCTACCAGTCAGAGAAGGAGAATCAAGACAAGAATCTCTAGAAATATTTCTACATATGCAGAAGATTCTCATGCATTACTGGAACAAGCTAAAGAAATGGGAAAATGATGGTACTCTAGATAAAGAATCAGATAAGGTTGAAAAGGCTGAACCTGGATTTGTTCAGAGTCTACTAAAAACAGCCACCAGTGAAAGGCTGAGGAAATCTATTTTTACATTTGCTATTCTTTTCATAAGCAAATTCTTCGGCAAGCACAATTTATCTGAATCATGGAACATATGGGCGAGCATCCATGGAATCGAAAGCACAACAACAAATGATGCTATGAGGAATGCTTCTGAAGCTTATGCCAATCAATTGAGTTTAACTATTAAGTAAAAAGAAGCTGTCTTTTAATTCTTTTTATTATGATGTATTCTATTACCCAGCTCTGTAACTCAGATATCAATAAATTCTCAGTTTCTCAGTTCATTGTGTTACTCACTGTATCTTGTTTTATCTTTTTGCATTTCTTTTAAGGAGGGTATTGACATCATAAAAAAGGGGGAAAATTGTAGGAAATAAAATTTATGTTTTGATGATGATTCATCACTTATTCAGACATTGTTCTAGACCCTATTGATGAAGTGCATAACAAGCTGTTATAGTGCAAAGCAAAAAGATGTCTAGATATCAATGTATAGGATATAATAAAGTCTGATATTTGTATAAGTTAAATTAGACAAGCACTGTAATATTTCAAGGTTGAGAACTGAGATAACAAGAAAATGAGATAACGGGAAACTGGAAATTAGTTAAACTGGAAAACATAGCACACCCATATGAAACTGAAGAAGATAAGTTTGCTGAGGGACACAAACTCGGTTGGCTTAACTAAAAGATTGAAGAACTGAGGTTTCAAACTCAGTTGATGAAGAACTGAGAGTCACAGACTCAGTTATTGAGGACAGAAGAACTGAGGGTTCAAACTCAATTATGAAGACTACGTCGAGTCTGTAAATTTAGACTTCAGGCAAGATTGTGATGACCTGAACTGAATTTATGGATATTGTATGTGGAGCTACGACACATAGGGACAATGATGTCTTTGCTGATTAATTCTTTGGTGTACTCTGATTAAGTCAATTATAATCAGATGAAAAACCGGAGTACTGAGACTTTGAATAAGAGTAAAAAAACACAGTTAATGCTCCTAGGAACTGAAAATGTATAATGTTCTCGAAAACTCAGTTTTGGAAATAAGGTTTAACTAAACTGAAGAAGAATCCAACCGTTACAATTCAAGAATTATGATTGGAGGATAATCTATCCGTTCTGACATAAACGTAAAAGCAAGAAAGCAGGACCACTAATGGCTACAAGGATTTGAACTCAAAGAAATTTGACCGTTAGATAAACCCCTATAAAAAGACCACTTCTATCATAAAGAAAAAGAGGGAGGAGGAGGAATTCTAAGAATCAATCTAGTCAAGAAAGATCAAATTAAGGGGGAAAAGCCAATTTAAAAGAATTCATACTAAATACTTAATTGCAAGATGAAGAAATTTCTTGAAGTGTTCATTATTAGCATTCAAGAAAGATCATTCATTTGAAGAAATACAGAGCTGTGCATAACTTATATATCTAGAAGAAAAGCTCAAATCACAATTGAATCATAGTTATTGATTCAAGTCTCAACTTTGATTCTATCAAAGGTTTAGCCTGTGAAACACCAAGAAGGTGTGAAGTACAGTTGAGTGCAGTCAGGAAGACTGTGGTTGTGATGAGCTGGTGAAGAGGCAATTCAACCCTCCAAGGACCAGTGTTTCAAACAATTGAAGAGCAGCCATTCTACCTGTTCTACAAGTGTTTAGATAGTGAAGCTAGGGATTAGTCAAGGACTATCAGTTTAGAACTTTTTGTAACCGGGCCATCTCAAAGAAGTTCTTGTGGAATTTTCCTGTGCATCACAGGGGAAGAGAGGACTGACAGGATTGCACCACCTGGAACCTCTATAATTCTTGTTTATTTACATTACACATTTACTTACTTCATTACAGTCGTAATTATCTAGTTCTTATTTACAGCAATCTTAAGAAACTGACTCAACAAGTTATCTGATAATTTATATCATATAAAGGCTAAACCAATCCACGGCCAGTTAACTAGACTAAGAAAGTCAGTATTGACTTATACTCAGTTGAGTTAGTTTAAATCGGCACAAGCTTTAGTTGAACTCTATCTGGTTTAAGATTCAGTTTTTGGTGACAAGTTTATTCACCCTCCCCCTCTAAACTTGTGTTAGCCTTTCCAAGGGACCAACAATCAAAACTGAAGATAGTTTCAAGATATTCTCAGACTTAAAAGCATATGAGTTTAGTGATGATTTTGCAGAACTATCAGCACTTGTTGTGGCTCCTCAACAAGAAGAACAAGCCAAAAACACTGATGAATTTAATGAAACGGGGCACCAAATGGCCTTGATGATGAAGAGTATTAAAAATATGAAATCTGGTCAATCCTACACCAAGAAATACATCAAGAAGACCCCAGACTAAAAGAATGATGATGAGTATTTGTGCTTCAACTGCAAGAAGCCTGGACACTTCAAAGCTGATTGACCAGACTTACAACCCAAGAGATATCAAAAGAAAAGACCAGCCCAAAAAGCATTGGTAGCTAGAGATGAAACTGATGATGAAGTAGAACTTGAGAAATCTTGGTCAGCATCTGAATCAGATGACACATCACTTATGGCTCACATGGAAGAATCAACTGAGGTATTTCAATATAACACTAAATACACTTTTGCGCAAATTGCTTGTTCTTCAACAGCTGGTTCAGAACATAAGAATTCTTAGATGGAAAAAACTTTAGATTTTTTAAATTAAACAAATGACTATGATATAGTCAGGATATGAAGCTGTAAAAGTTGAAAAAGAAGCTCTCATCTTAGAAATCCAAAGGTTTTATGCTGAATTCAACATTCTAGGAACTAATGACATGTTTGTTATGCAAAAATAGAATGGAATGGAATAAATTAATAGGAATGAAATGGAATGGAGAAAATTCATTACATTACTGCGTTTGAGATATGAAAGAATGAAATAAAATGTAGGATATGGTGGAAGTGGTGGGGTGGTGTGGGGTAGCCCTACCCCACACCCCACTTCACCCTACCTCTCTACACACCCTACCTTACCTACCACCCGACCCTAACTACCATACCCACCACCTACCTTACCTCTTTACCCACTCATCCTTACCTACAACCCCACCCTACCCACCCTACCCTATGTTTCCCACCCCACCCTACCTACTCCACCATCACCCTATCCTCCCTTATACATCCTACCTACCTTACCCGATCACCTACTCTACTCTAACATCCCCCACTCATACCAACCACCCTACCCTACCCACCACACCCTTCCTACCCTGCCCACAAACCCACTATACCCACCATTTCCCTATATTACCATACACACCCTACCCTACCTTACCCACCACCCTACCCGACCAGACCCTATCCACCTCCACCTTTTTCCCACACCCACCCTACCCTACCTTACCTATCTCTACCTTACCTACCACCCTAGCACCACCGCATCATATACCTTACCACCACCCCATCCTATCCTACCCTACCCTATTTCACCCTAACCTACCATACGCTTCTTACCTACCTTACCCCACCACCTAAAAACAATAACTGAATAAGTGACGAATCATCATCAAAACGTAAATTTTATATCCAACAATGGGAAAGATGTGGATCAAGCTCTCTATAGAAGAATGATGGGAAGCTTACTATATTTTACAATAAGCAAACCAGTTATATCTATTTTAGTTGGAGTTTGTGCATGATTTCATCAAAAACCCAAGGAAAGTCATCTTGTTGCTGTTAAAAGAATCCTAAAGTATCTAAAAGAGCCACTGGAAGTTGGAATATCGTATTCCAAATTTGGAAGTTTCAAGATAATCCTATTCAGACTTAGACTATGTTGGATGTCAAGTGGATAGAGAGAGCACATTAAGCACTTATCAGTTAATAGGAAATAGACTAGTGTCAAGGTTTAGCAAAAAGTAAAACTGAATATCAACTTCAACAGCTGAAGCTGCATATATTGAAGCTAGAAGTTTCTATGCTCAATTGTTATGGACCAGACAACAATTAAGGGATTATGGGATATAAGAAAGTGAAATTCCCATATGTGTGATAACACAAGTGCAATAGCTAATATTGAGAATCCAATATTGCTCTTAAGGACAAAGCACTTTCATGCTAGACATCACTTTATAAGAGATCATGTTCAAAAAAGGATGTTATTGTGCTTTATATACCAACAGAAGATCAACTTGCTGACATTTTTAAAAAGCCATTGGATAATGACAGATTTTCTAAGCTATATACTGAGTTGGGGATTATAAAAGTCAGCTGAACAGTGGAATCCACCAAGGGATTTGTCTTTGTAATGCTGGGTTAGCTCACTTGACAGATCAGTCATTGGTATCAACGATTTCATTTTGTTCATAAAACTGTCAACTGAAGGCAAGAAGATTAATTGAGAAAGAATTTTGATGCTGACAAATTTTGTGGAAACTGAACTTTTGTTAATTGAATCTTTGAGCAACTGACATATTTCTGCTGACGACAACATTAGTCAATTGATAAAGTGAATGTATACCAATGCTGTTACATCACATTAATTACCTCCGTATTTGTCAAAAAAGATATTACATTTATAGTCGGAGAAGGATAAGAGTACATGCATCGAATATACAAATATTTTGAGAGAGAGAAGTTCAAACGGTACAATCATATCTATAAAAGATCTCACTTAATCATTTTGAAGGGACACCCACAAGAACCCTATCACTATTTGGTTATCACTATAACGCATTTTATCCGGCTAGATGTTCTTATGTGTGTGACCCGATGGCTTCCAAATATGTTGTCCGTAGACATAAAGTGCATTTACTAAAATGCCCTTCATACCCTAATGGTCATGAAAGGCATCCAGCAACACGTCATGACCCCTAATCTTCGGAAGAGTCAAATGCAATGTCTACTACTTTCATGTGAAATGGCTACCGTGTAAATAGAATCTGGACATCCTATTCACTCGAAGTAACACATTACTTCCGTATTGCAAAGACATTTGATAATAAGACACTCCTTATAAGAAGGCCTTTTCGGATATTTACTCCTACTATTAGGATATGCAATTTCTGGACGAGCAACATGAATCCTACGCATGCTTCAATATCACACCCAATCACTACCGCATGATCACCCCATGGCTAAGGGAAACCTCAATAGTGTCAAAGTATGACAATCCACACCGTGATGCCATGAAGACTCCAGTCATAGGATAATTACACAACCGCCACATAGTGTGACACTTATAAAGTAAGTTGGTCAGTTTAATGTACGCATTCTCTAATAAACGTCAATGTACAGTCCAAGTGTCATTACACTTTGATAGACGAGATCTATCCCTATCTTCATAAGATAGATGAAATCTAATATGTGCTAGTCTAATCATACTATTAATGTTCCATTTAATCGCACATAGGACTAGAGACATTTAAGTATAACACCAGTTGAAGTGAATCAAGATCTCATCAATCATAATAACTATTATGATATCTCTATCATAGTTGGACTGTAGGTATGTTATCATATATACAATAACGCAATTGGTCCGTTAAATGAACAAATATAATAACAGATAACGATTACTCATGTGTACAAACATAAGGAAATAGTATAAATTATCCGACCCAGTTGGATCCGGTCCATCTAAAAAATTGACATAAATGACTTCAAAATATATTGATGCGGGAATGTCCATGTTAATTGAAGACAATGAAAACAAATGCAACTAGACCCCTCTTGCCAATAAAATCGGTGAGAAGGTAAGGAAAATCAAGGGTGTTAGGAACATTTTATTATGTTTTGATGATGGCCACACTAGCTGTTATAGCATGCAAAAAATAAGTTAAAAATCTCAGTATAAGTCTTTACTTAGAGTCTGACATGTTGTATAAGTTCAGTCAGACAAGCATTGTACTAGTTGGTAGAATGGCTATGTATATAGAAATTCGGCAGAGTAAAGGCAACCAAGTAACAACAGAGAAGCATGAAGACATATGTACAGACTTATAACCAGGGAAGTCTATGATGACCTTGGATATGTCTAAGTTTTACTGCAAGTAATGAAATTCATTGCTTAAATATAGTGTACACTGATCTCATACTAATTAAGGATCAGTGAAGTTAAAGATACTCTTGAAAAATCAAGAAACAAAGGAAATAGTATTCCAGCAGAGTAAATCTTCTATTGGCTAAGTAAAGAATACCAATGAAGGAAAAGCACATCAACTAAGCAATCAGATCTACTTAATTGATCACACAACAGTCGAGTGAAAGAACAGCTGAGTAAGATATACCATTTATACTTATTCAGAATGTGTGAAAATAAGAAGATCAAGCATTAAATGCAGAATCAATCAAGGACGGATTTTATGATAGACGTTTGAAGAAAATCCGGATCACTGAAATCAGGGAGAATACAATCAGGAGGAATCAAGAATTAAATCAAGGATTATTCTCCACAATAAATAGCCAACAGACAGAATTTCAAATCACAGGATTATCAAGGCTATAACTAGAAGACATTGACAGACAGAAAACATAACGATTGAAATATACAAGAATAAGCAAAAACTCTGTCAAAATCTTAAGCCTTCTATCTGAACTCGACACATCTAGTGACCAACTCTGAACTTAGAGCTACAATTCAACATCAAGCATGAGATTGATCAACAAATTAGTGAATCCAATTCACACCAGTTTGCAGCAATTGAATCAAAGAAGTCAGAGAAGGAGTTGCACCCTTTTGTGATAGATGCTGGAGGGTTTGTTCCCAAGGAGTAGTGTGTTGAAGACTGAGTCACTGAAGCTCTTGAAGCCAATGAGTGATAGTCTTGTATATTGTGAAGCCTGTTTAGCCAAGGACAATCTTACTATTGTATTGGTGAAAAACAATAGTGAATTCCTCAATCATCACAGGAGAAGAGTGGATTAAGAGATTACACCACCTTGAACCACTATAAACCTTTGTGTTCTTACTTACTGCACTTTACTTTATAGCATTTACTTGCTGCATTCTACTTATAATTTGTGTGTGCATAATCTACTTTGAAACTCCAGTATAGTCATTCACCCCCCTCTGACTATACTTTTACCCTTCTCTGGGACCAACAATTGGCAGCAGAGCAGTGTTCCTAGTATTAGAAGCTATTCAGATATGATTTCTGGTAAGAAGGAGATCTTATAATTTCAAATTAGTTTTCAAATCTGTGTTTTCTATAAATATATCTTTTATCCGTGATTATGGATTCTTCAAATTTCATGTCTAAAGTACCTGCATTCAATGTCAATAATTTTGATGAATATAAAATAAGGTTGTTGTCTTATCTTTTAGCCACTCATGAGGAAATGCTAGATGTTATCAATGATGGACCAATTCAGATAGAAAAGACCAAAAAGGATTAGACCAAAGATGACAGAAAGAGAGAAAACCTTGACTCTGAGGCAAAAGATATCATCTTGAAGACACTAGATAGTAATATGTTCATGAGAATCAAAGGTTGCAAAACAGCAAATGAGATGTGGGACAAACGGGCACACATCAATGAAGGATCATAAGCAATCACGGAAAACAAATTATCTGTTGCAAAATAGAAAATTGAGAACTTCAAAATGAAGAATGGTGAATCCATTGATCAGATGGACAACATATTCTCAAGCATCATCAATGAACTGCATCAACTTGGTCATAAATATCCACAGAAAGAAGTTTGCTTGAAGATCTTGAGAAGTCTACCAGAAAGATGAAGAATCATCACATCAGTACTCAAGAGAACAATAGATCTTGAAAAGACTGATACCTTGACATTGATGTCTCAATTAAAAGCTCATGAATTTGAACTGAATAATGAAGATAGTGCACCAGAAGAGGCACACAAGGCCTGTGCACTGGTGACACCTCAACAAAGAAAAATGGCTGACACAAGCAACAAAGAGACACAAGAACTCAAAGAACAAATTGCTTTACTGATTAAACATTTTGACAGGTTTAGTAAGTAGAAACAATTCAAAGGAAGTTCATCATCAAACAAGAAGACATGCTCAAGCAATTACATGAAGAAAAAAGATGATGAATACAGATGTTTCAATTTCAAGAAGAAAGGACACTTAAAGGATGATTGGCCTTAAGAAAAAGACAAAGATGATGAAAAGAAGAAATACAAATCAATAGATAAGAGAAGGAGAAATAAGGCACTTAAAGCTAAAACCAGTAGTGAAAAGGATGAAGAATCATCTGATAATGATTCAGATGATGGTGAATCCAACAACTCAGACAATGACAAGGCATGTCTATGTTTTAATGCAAAAGAAATTGAAGAAACAGATGTAATATCTAGTTCGTACTCATCAAATGCATCCACATCTGTCACTGCACATTCTTCTATTCTCCCATTAGATTCTGCAAACCTAATTCAAAATCTCATGAGTAAATTTGAAGAAATTCAAATAAATCATGAAATTCTAGAACAAGAATGTGAGAATCTGAGAGAGGAAATAAAGGACTAAAGAAAGAACTGGATGAACAGAAAGCTGAATCAACTAGTAAGGAAGTACACTCAACTGATCAACAGCAGCAGATGATCACTCATCTGATGTTGACAGACCAGCTGTGAAAACCTCCCTACCAGTTAAGAGCACCACTGCCCCACTTAATGCACCAGCATTCAAACCCCCAAAAAGGTTTGGATCCAGATCTGGTCTTGGCTACAATTGTCAACATGAGAAAGGAAACAATGGACAACACAATTCTGAATCAAGGACCAAGACTGGACCCAAATTCAGAAAATGACAGACCATAGTTTAAACCACTAATCCTGCACCAGTGAGGTCAAAACCCAGTATAGTGAAAGAGTATAGTAAATCATCTTACCAGCCTAGTAAAGGAAAGGTCTTACTAAAAGGTAAAAGAAGACTTTACCATTTAGAGGATGATTGGAATATTGCACCCCTAAACTATAAGAAGAAACCATTTCATGCCATGCAACATGTGTTTAAGAAAAGCCAACCCAGGCATATTCTTGGACACAAGAAGAAATATGAAAATAAGTTTCCTCCTGCATATTGGAGAGTGAAAAAGGATGCAAATACACCTAAAGTTAGTGAAATGTATCAGAATAATTCTATCAATAAGTATTCTGCAGTGCCTTATACTTATGAAGTTGATGACTTCAACCATCCAAGAAGAAGATCCTTTGGATTTACACTTGGAGTAGGAGGCATGACTGCTACAGGTATGGACCCAAACAGTGTTCGGTACATAAACTTGCTTAATTAGTTTTGTAGGATGTCTGGTTCATAGACAGTGGATGTTCCAGACATATTGTAACACCCCGGTTTCCAATCCCGTCGGCCGCCGGTATTGGTTACTGTGGTGCCACTCATCACGACACCCAGTCGTGGCGGTAACATGCAACATTCCACAACAAACAGAAAATAAACATTCACCATACATTATTAAAAGGTTTAAAGTAATTACAGTCTCTCAAAAGAAATATGAAATCGTGCGAATAATCCAAAATTTCAAGGTTTTTAAAAGGAAGAAATCCAAATAAAATGCAAGCGTGTGACTGTGACTACGTGGCTCTCAAACCCCGCGACATCCCAGCAACAAGCAGATATCCATAGAAGTACCTGCTAAGAATCTGCTCCCCAAAGATGGATCATAGCAGGGCCAAGCAAAAGCAAAACCTTCAACTATAAAGTTGAGTAAGAATAAAGCTAGTATACATAAGGTAAAGCCATCCCCTGAAAGTACCACAAACTTATGAAGGACTCAACCAAACTATAAAAGTTACGACCAACCCATAACGGATGCCATACATCACAACTATCCACCTAAAGGGTCTGAATGTGCACATCCCTCAAAAGGGCAAACCCTATAGAGGAGGATCCTAAAGGTCATCCAATGGTACCATTAATTAAATGGACCATCGCATACTGGGGTGCAAGGAAACCTTCCCGGGTTCCCGGCTTCGGGTGCTACCCTATCCGGCCCGACCATACCAATGTCTGCAACTCCCCAAATACGCTAAGGTCATTGAAGTCATAAGGAAACCTTCCCGGGTTCCCGGCTTTGGGTGCTATCCTATCCGGCCCGACCACTATGGGTCTACAAACCTCAATGCCTAAAATCCAAATCCCCACAGTGATGTCAATACCCCTGACCCATCAAGACATGACTCCCAAAATAAATTCATAAGATTGAACCACAGTTACCAAAGAAAGAACACAACATAGACCAGACGCCCGTTTGGAAGACCGGACGCCCGTCCCAGTACTCTGTTGGACGCCCGTCCAAAATATCGGACGCCCGTCCAAAATATCGGACGCCCGTCCACTTTAACACAATTATATCCACGAATGTAAAATAACCCTCAGACGTCCGTCCGAAGTGTAACCCAAACGCTCGTCAAGGAAAAATTACAGGCGGACGCCCGCCCGTAAAACCCGGACGCCCGTCCACTCTAACGGAGTTTGATCACGAATGTAAAATAACCCGCCAGGCGTCCGTCCGAGGTAACCACGCACTTTCATTGCGGCGAAATCGAAGCGAGGCGACGCGACCCGAAGGCCTGGACGCCCGCCCACACTGGTTTCCTCTCGAACCCTAACAATTATACACGCGATTTACGAGCCGTTTCACAACAAAACAAAGAACAAATACAACATTTTAAGCCCGTAAATCTCCATACAACACGATATCTTACCAACTATAGATTTTAACCAACGCAACAACACACTATTATGAACGTATAACATCCCGAAACAGGACAACCAAGATAGAAACCCTTGAATAAACTTGACAAACAAAACGTAGAAATATTCTTACCGAATTTGCTGCGCTTCCGATGACACCCTTACAAGTTAGAACCGTTCTCAACGAAGCTCGAATCTATATCGCGACAACGACACGACGACGGCAACAATAATCCTTAACACGAAGGAGAGATTTCTCTCCTTCTCTTCACAAGAGGCGACGGCGGCTAGGGGGAGGAGGGAGTTTCACGTGTTTTTGGGGAAAAAGGAAAAGGAAGTAAAATCATCTTTTATTTTTTTATTTGCCAAGGTAGGGGTTTTATAATTCTATTCTTTTCTTTCCTAAGGAATTATAAAATCCCTTCTTAATTATTAATAAATCATTATTTGAATCCTTTACCAATAAATTAAGAAGTCGAAAAATTCGGGATATTACACATATGACATGAAAGAAAGGATGGTTGACTGACTTTAAAGCTTTTGATGGACCCAAAGTTACATTTGGAGGCAAAGAAAACCCCGGTAAAATTAAGGGGAAGGCACAATGTTCAAGAACTGTTTGAAGATTCAAAATATGGCTTATGTGAAGGGATTGAGCTTCAATCTCCTAAGCATCAGTCAGTTCTGTGACAAAGGCACAGTTTCTATGTCAGAAGAACACTGACACACTAACACTGGATGTACATCAGAGGGTATTTCAGGGGAATATTCATAAAAATCCAATAATAGCCATATTCAAATTTCAAATTAAAATATTGGATTTCCACCTATAAACGAGGACCCCTAGAACCTGAACAATACACAAACACACAAGCAATCAAGAGTAAGTTACCCTGCTGAACTAATTATTGCATCCTGATGAGCTTACACTGTGGATCCAAAAATTCTTCAAGTGTTCCTGCATTTAAGTATCATCTAGTATACACAATTAGGGAACCTGAGCTGCTGATCTTACCATTCTGATCAAAAGCATGTCAAAGCAAAATCACTTTCTTGATTCATCTATTTGTTTATCAAACGAACCTGAAGATAGAGAAGAACTGTTGAGTGTCAAGGACTTTTATGTTTTGTGATGGTGCTGGTGAATAGGCAATCTACCTTTGAAGGACCAGCGGAGTACTTGGGAGAATAAATTCTACATGTTTCATAGTATTCAGATTGTGAAGCTATAGTTATTGGTCAAGGATAATAAGTTTAAGGATTTTGTAACTGCAACTCCAAAGACTCTAGTCAATTTTCTCTAACATTACAAGAGAAGAGTTGACTGTTAGGATTACACCACTTGGAACAACTATAATTGTTAAGAACATTTTATTGTTTTGATTATGGCCATACAAGCTGTTATAGCAAGCCTGAAATAAGTCTAAAAGAGAAGTAATGTTTGTATAGACTTTACTTAGAAGTCTGACATGTTGCATAATTTCTCTTAGAAAAGCATTGTAGTAGACTGTTAGGACAGCTCAATAATGACTTTGGAGCAGCTCAGTGTAGACAGCCAAGGAACTTGCTCAATAAAGTAAAGACCTATGGACTGGCTTATAACCAAGGAATTCTATGATGACATTGGGTAAGTTTATGACTTTTTACAAGTGATGGAATCTATTTCTTTAATATGGTGTACACCGATCTCACCCAAATCAAGTATCAGTGAAGTACAAATATACATTGGATATCTGGAATCAATGAAGAAGGAAAAACAGCAAACCGGCTAAGTGAAAGTTCTACCGGCTAACTAAAGGGATAACGGTGAAGATTATCTCAATGGTGAAGTAATGATCAGAACAAACAAGTATCTGCAACATAACTAAATCAATGATCAGGCAATTAGTGCATAATCAATCAAGGACGAATTTTATGAGGAACGTTTGAAGAAAATCTGGATCACCAAAATCAGGGAAAATTAAATCTAGCCAGAATTATGGATGATTCTTAGAACTAAAATAGCCAACGGACGAATTTTTGAATCAAGGAAATCAAGGCTATAAATAGAAGGCATTGACATAAAAAAAAAAAAAAGTACACACGCAGAAAAAATCAAAGTGCTGAAACTTTGTCAATTTCACAAGCCTTCTTTTTGAACTGAAAAGATAAATCAAGCAGATCAAATTCGGAGAATTGAGCATGAAATCCACACCAAGTACTGAGTCTGATTATCTCTTTGTGAATACAATTCACACCAATTTGAAGCAATTGAATCAGATTGTCTGAGAAGGAATCACATCCTTGAAATGATAGCTGCTAAAGGATTTGTTCTCAAGGAGCAGTGTGGAAGACTGAGTCACTGATGCTTTTGTTACCAAGGAGTGATAGTCTTGAGATTGTGAAGCTTGTGTAGCCAAGGACAATCATAACTTTTGTATTGGTAAAAGACAATAGTGAATTCCTCCAATCATCACACGAGAGGAGTGGGTTAAGGAATTACACCACCTTGAACCACTATAAACCTTTGTGTTCATTTACATACTAAACTTTACTTTATAGCATTTCTTTACCGTATTTTATTTATTCTCTATGTGTGCTTGACTTGCTTTGAAACAAGAAGAGACTTATTCACTACCCAAAAGCTTTTAAATTAAGAAATGTTTTTGAAACTCCACTATAGTCATTCACCCGCCTTTGACTATACTTTCACCCTTCTCTAGGACCAACAATTGGTATCAGAACAGTGTTCCTAGTATCAGAACTTGTTCAGATCTGATTTATGGTAACAAGGAGATCACGTACTTTCAAAGTAGTTTTCAAATCTATGTTTTATACATACATATGTTTGTCTATGACTATGGACTCTTCAAATTTCATGTCTAAAGAACCTGTATTCAATGTTAACAATTTTGATGAATATAAAATAAGATTGTTATCTCATATTAGAGCAACTCATGAGGAGATGTTGGATGTCATCAATGATGGTCCCATCAAAATCACAACCATGGAAACCTCATGTCCAAATCAAGGAAATTCAATTGAAAAGCCTAAGAAGGATTGAACCAAGGATGATAGAAGAAGAGCAAGTCTCAATTTTTTTTGCAAAGGATACTGTCTTGAAGACTCTAGACAGTAACATGTTCTTGAGGAATAAAGATTGCAAAATTTTGCAAAATCTATTTGGGATAAACTGGAACTTGTCAATGAAGGATCAGAGGCAATCAAAGAAAATAAACTATATGTTGCAAAACAGAAGTTTGAAAACATCAAATGAAGACAGGTGAATCTGTTGATCAAATGGATAACAGATTCTCAATCATCATCAGTGAACTGCAACAACTTAGTCACAAATATAAATAAAAAGAAGTTTTCTTGAAAAGCTTGAGATGTCTACCTGAAATACGGAAGATCATCGCATCAGTGCTTAAAGGCATGTTGGATCTTGCCAATACTGACACACTAACCTTAATGTCACAATTGAAAGCTCAAGAATTTGAGTTGAACAATGAGGAAGGTGCACCAGCAGATCCCAACAAAGCTAGTGCACTAGTAGCACCCTAGCACCCCAGCAGAGTCAACCAGCAAAGAGACTCAAGAACTGAAAGTGTAAGTGGCATTGTTAATCAAAAGGTTTGACAGATTAAATAAGAGACATGGTAAAGGAAACTTTTCGTCAAATAAGAAGTCAAATTCAAGCACAGACATGAAGAAAATCGATGATGAATACAGATGCTTCAACTGCAAAAAGGAAGGACACTTTAAGGCTGATTGTGTAGAAGAAAAATACAAAGATGAAGAAAAGAAGAAATACAAGTCATCAGACAAAGAAAGAGCAAGAAAGCATTAAAAGCTGAAGCCAGCAGTGAAAGTGATGAGGAATCATCTAATAATCCCTCAGATGGCGGTGAAGGCACTAGCTCAGACAATGACAAAGCGTGCTTATGTCTTATGTCTAAGGAAATTGGAGAAATAGAGGTACTATCTAGTTAAAATTCCTTAAATGCATCCACATCTGACACTGCACAATCTTCTATCTTCCCACTAGATTCTGCAAATCTAATTCAAAATCTCATGAGTAGATTTGAAGAAATTCTAACAGCTCATGAAATTCTGGAACAAGAACGTAAGGATCTAAATGAGGAAAATAAAAGAGTAAAGAAAGAACTGGATAAGCTGAAAGCTAAATCATTTAGTAAGAAAGAACAATTAGCAAATCAACAAGCATTAGATGATCACTGATCTGGAACTAGCAGACCAGCTAAGGAAATACCCCTACTAGCTAAGTTCACCACTGCACCACCTAATGCACCATCTTACAAACCCCTAAAAAGGTTTGGATCCAGATCTGGTCATTTCTACAATAGTCAAGATGAGAAAGGAAATAATGGACAACACAAATTTGAACTATGGACCAAAACTGGACAAAAATTCAGAAAAGGACACACCATAGATTCAACTACTCATCCTGCACCAGTGAAGTCAAAAACTAGTTCAGTGAAACAGAAGAGTATATCATCTTACCAGCCTACTAAGGGCAAACGTATACTGAGAGGTAATGGCAGACTTTACCCCATATATGATTATTGGAATGTTCCACTTAAAAAATACAAGAGAAAACCATTTCATAAAAGGCCAAATGTATTTCGGAAAATCCAGAAAAGGCATGGTCCTGGATACAAAAGGCAATATTAAAACAGGTTATCTACTGTGGTTTGGAAAGTGAAACAGGATGCTAAGACACCAAAAGATAGAGAAATGTATCAGAATACTTTTAGTAAATCTTTTAGAAGCTATTCTGCCATGCCTTATACACATTAGGTTGATGACATCAACCCTCCAAGAAGAAAATCTTTTGTATATACACTTGGAGTTGGAGGCATGACTACTAACATGTATGGACCCAAACAGTGTTGGGTACCTAAACATGCGTAATTTGTTTTGTAGGATGTTTGGTACATAGACAATGGATGTTCCAGACATATGACCGGAAATAAAGGATGGCTAACTAAATTCAAAGCCTTTGATGGACCCAAAGTTATCTTTGGAGGCAAAGAACACCCCGGCAAGATTAAGGGCGAAAGCACCATGAAAAAGAACAATATGAACATTCAGTATGTCAAGGGATTGAATTTCAATCTTCTAAGCATTAGTCAATTCTGTGACAAAGGCTACATGGTGCACTTCAACAAAGAATGATGCAAAGTGATTCACAATAAAACCAGCACAGTCATACTTGCAGAAAAAGAGAAGACAACATGTATGCGGTAGACTGGAAGGCAGCAAAATCAGAAACATGTTTGCTTGTGAAGAACAAACATCACCTAGTTGGATTATCGCACAACAGGCTAACTCTTCTGAATTTCAAGACAATCAACAAGCTAGCAAAGAACAAACATGTGGAAAGCCTACGTGAGATCACATTCATCAAAGAAAGTCTATGTGATGCATGCCAGAAAGGGAAAGGAAAAATCAAAAGCTCATTCAAGTCAAAGCCACACGAATCAACTACAAGAATCCTACAACTTTTACATATGGATCTTTTTGGACCAGTCACACCAGTGAATGTAAGTGGCAAAAAGTACACTCTTGTGGTTGTTGATAACTTTTCAAAATTCATATGGACCATCTTCATGAACAAGAAAAGAGAAACACTCAAGAAGCTACCTGACCTTTTGAGAATGTTTCAGAATCAAAAGGAATTAAAGCTTATGAAGATAAGATCAGATAGAGGCACATAATTTCTAAATGAAGTGATCATAGCCTAATGTGAAGAAAATGATGTACTACATCAACTTTCAGCAGCAGGAACACCACATCAAAATGGAGTTGTAGAAAGAAGAAACAGAACTTTAAAAGAAGCTGTCGGATCTATGTTAGATGAAGCAGATCTACCAAAAAGGTTTCGGGTTGAAGCAGCAAACACAGCTTGTTATACACAAAATAGATCAATCATCAACAAATATCATGGAAAAACACCTTATAAAGTCTGGAATGGAAAAAATCCTAACATTTATCCCTTAAATATGTTTGAAGCTAAATGTTTTGTCTTAAATAGGAATCAGCTACATACTTTTGATGAAAAGGTTGATGAAGCAATCTTCAGGATATTCAGGCATAAGTAAAGCTTTTAAAGTACTAAACAAGAGGACCTTGGTAATTGAAGAATCAATACATGTTGCATTTGAGAAACCTAACACCAGCTGTGAAGACCTACTCAATATAAAAGAAACAATGTCAGCAAAACAAGAATCTAGACCAGCTTATATGGAAACAGAACCACCAACTACACTAGTAGAAGATGCAACTGATGATTAAGAAGATGAATTGAAGCTCTAGTAAATAAACCATTAGAAGGTGCTTCACCAACACAGTTAGCACCTGACATCAACTGGCTCAAAGACCATCCAGCTGAGCAAGTCATTGGAGATGCACAAATAGGTGTAAGAACTATAAGACAATTAGAAAGCATGTTAACTTGTCTTCTGTCATAGGTTGACCCAAAGACAATAGATGAAGCAATCCAAGATGCTGATTGGATCACAACTATGCAAGAAGAGCTAAATGAATTTGAAAGAAATGAAGTATGGGAACTAGTTGATAGACCAGACATGGCACTTCACTTCACTGTTTTCTAAATTGCATTAAGCGGTTGAGTGACAAGCCTGATCTTTAGGCTGGTGTAGTGGCCTATTTACTAAGCTGCTGTAACAAAACAACTGTTTGGTGATGTTGAGTTCGTTGGTACCAAGGCCTTACCTACCAAGTGAGCGCACCCGAAATTGCAAAGGTTCAGTCAACTGGTGAAGTCACTTCGCTGATTAATCCAGTTAGTTGTTCCTTGTAACTTAATCAATTTCAATCATTCCCAACTCAGTTCTTAACTTACAAAATCATTCATGACTGACTGGCTTTGTGAAAATATCAGCCAATTGATCTTCTGTAGAAATGTAACACAAAATTACATCTCCTTTCTCCACATGATCTCTGATAAAATGATGTCTCATGTGAATATGCTTTGTTCTTCAGTGAAGTACTGGATTCTCTGTAATTGAGATTGCACTTGTGTTATCACACATGATAGGAATTGTCTTTTCTTCTACTCTATAGTCTCTTAGTTGTTGTTTGATCTATAGTACTTGTGCACAACAGCTACCTGGTACTATATATTCTACTTCAGCCGTTGAAGTAGATATGGAATTCAGCTTTTTACTAAACCTGGAAACTAGTTTGTTACCTAGTATCTGAAAAGTTCCTGAGGTGCTCTTTCTATCCACTTTACATCCAACATAATCTGAATCTGAATAAGATATCAACTTGAATCCACTATCTTTTGGATACCAAATTCCCACATTTACTGTCTGCTTTAGATATTTGATGATTCTCTTTGCTGCTAGTAAGTGAGATTCTTTTGGTTGTGATTGAAACCTTGCATATACTCCTACTGCAAATGCAATATCGGGTTTTCTTACAGCTAAGTAAAGTAGAGAACCAATAATTCCTCTATATAGCTTTTGATCTACATCCTTCACATTTTCATCGTTCCCAAGAACAATCCTGGCACACATTGGTGTGTATAAAGTGCCACTTGTGTCCATTCCATATTTGTGTATCATGTCCTTTGTATATTTGTCTTGATTGAGAAATATGCCATCTTTTATCTGCTTCACTTAAAGTCCATGTAAGTAGTTGAGTTCTCCTATCATGCTCATCTAAAATTTGCTTTTCATTATATCTGCAAATTTTTAACATAGCTTTTCATCTTCTGATCGAAAGATGATATCATCAACATAGAATTTTGACAAGTAGAGTTCTTGATCCATCTTGTAGATTGAAAAGAGTCTTTTCAATGGTTCATTTGCTGATTCCATTGTTTATCAGAAATTGTGAAAGAGTCTCATACTAGGCTCTAGTGCATGTTTGAGTCCATACAGTGCCTTATTGAGTTTGTACACTTTGTCTTCTTTTCCTTTTAGTTGAAAACCAAGGGGTTTCTCAACATACGCCACTTCTTCCAGAAATCCATTCAGATATGAACTTTTGACATCCATCTGATATACTTTGTAGTCTTTGTAAGCTGCAAATGCCAGGAACAGTCATATTGCTTCTAGTCATGCTACTAGTGTAAATGTTTCATCATAGTCTATGCCTTATGCTTGTGAATATCACTATGCTACCAGTCTCGCCTTGTTTCTGAAAATTTATCATTGTTCATCCATCTTGTTTCTGAACACCCACTTTGTTCTAATGATGTAAATGAATCAGTTTTTATACATGTGGAAAATCATAGATTTATGGAGCTTTTATTTTGTAAACACTACATACATGGATTATTTCAATCAGACGCAAGGATTATTGTATGGAGGTTATTATTTGACAAGAGAGAATGACCGCAATGCCTTGATTCCTGAACACTATCATTACTTGCCTCAATCCACTCTCCCACTACATCAATATCCGCGTTTAATATACACAGAATCATGCCGTTACTCCACTAGAATCTCTCCATATTAAATCGTGTTCACACTCTCATATCTGCACTATATAATCAACACTTCAGTTTTTCATGGACTCTCTACACTATCTCTGAAATTCCTAAGCACTATCTTCTCAAGAAATTTCAATGCTTTTTCTAAAAAATCTACGAAATGGCCTCATCTTTCTCAACCGCTAAGTCCGGAAAATAGTATGAGAAATCTATTGCAACCGGGTAGTTTTTCCAACCCATACACTATACAAATCTATGCAACGAAGATGCACAAGCAGAAAGATTGGTGGTTGGCTACACCAATTTAGGGCTGATGACTTTCCTCAAACCTCCGATTACTGGCATTTGCTACGAGAGTCTCATTTCCTTCTGGAAAACTACCTAATATGTCTCAGGACTCCATGCTGAAGATGGTGAAGAAAATGAAGACAAGATAATAGCTACTGTCAATGGCACATAGGTGGTAATTATGGAAAAGTTAATTCACCAGCATATTCATCTCCCAAATAAAAGACACGCAAAAGTGGGGCTTGCTCCACAAGACATGGATGCATTTTGGATGGAAATTGGAAAGAGTGCCACATCACATAACAAAAAGTTCAACTGCCTAAGATCTTCTCTGAAAAAACTCTTTAATGAATTCAGCTTATTGATTGTGAATAATATCGAAGGCAAATTAGGAGCCATGAATGCAATGACCGAGGCAAGGATGAGACTAATGGGCATTATCTACAATGATTTTGATTTTGACTGGGCCACCTACTTTTTTAGACGGATCCAGGAACAAATCAATAGAGAGACAACTGCAGTTGAACAAGGGATAGCAAAAGGAAAGAACAAAAAAGGATTTTCTGGGTAAAGAAATCCTACAGGACTCATCTTCACTATCTATTGAAGTGTCTAAATGTACCTTTTGTGAAACTTCATCGATTGCATGATGCTAAGGTAATGTATACCTATGTCAAACAACCAAAAGCAGAAGGTGGAGAAAAGAGGAGGAATTCAAATAACAGCACCTCCGGTCAAAGGAAGAAACAAATGGTCCAAAGAAATTTGGATAGAGAATGCTTTGGACAATTGAGAGATGAGGAAGAAGAACAGCAAGAGGAACATGAATCTGAAAGAAGTGATGATGGTGAACATCAAGAAGAAGATGTTAACGAGGAATCAGGAGAATTCTCTTAAACGAACATTGATGATAGAGTTGCAAAATATTAAAACTGGAAAATGGGAGTTTCCAGGATTCAACTATTTAACTCTGCATGAATTTTTAAGGAAGAAGCTGGGTTCTTTGGATTTCATGGTGTCACAACCCTTGTAGGTGTATTTGATGAAACACTACTTTTTGAAATGATAGAAAAGGCCAAAGCCAGATTGGTTAAGCCCTCTGATGATGAGGATGGCAATAATGATCAATCTGATGATGATGTAGATGATGATAATGATCAGAGTGATAGTGACAATTGTGATGATGGAGGAGCAGATGCAATTGATTATGATATCACTCTGCGTGCCTTCTTATAGAAAAAAGGAGCAGCTATGCAAACGCCACTAGCAAAGCAAAATGAACCGCACACTGAAACAGCTGAGGGCACTAATGGGCAAAGTAAGGTTGGGGAACAACTCTAAGTTGACAGATTAGCTAATCCAACAACAATGTTGGACACTGGATCTGTTGGACTTATTTCTAAGTTTTAGTGATGAGTGTCAGACTAACTGTTATAGTGCAAAGGCAAAAAGATGTCTAGATCAAATGTATAGGCTTATTAGAGTTTGATCTTGGATTAGGTTTGATCAAACAAGCACTGTAATGATCAGCTGATTTATATCAGCAGACTGGTCTATATCAGTAGGGTAGATAGGACAGTAGACTAGTCAGGAACCTGCTGAAGACTGAAGGTTGAGGGCTCAAACTCAGTTAATGAAGGCTAAAGGATCAAACTTAGTAATTAAAGTCAATGATATAGAATCAGAATTTAGGAAAGTCTGTGATGACCTAAACTGATTACATATACCTTGTGTAGAAGGTCTAAGTTCTTTAAGTTGGATGGTGATTGGAACTTAGTTATTTGCAAAAAGGTGTAATCTAACTTCACAAATAAAAGTTATATAAAAGAAGTCTGCTGCATTGTGTTTTAAACACAGCAAATTATAGTTCAGCAGACTGATAGGTATTTCAGCAGACTGAAGAACCATCTGATATATATGTACCTCGATTAATTCAAGATTACATTGGAAGATTACATGGATAAGGACAACCAACTACCTCTGATTTATCAAACAAATCAATGGCTGAGATTAAAAAGACGTTGGGATGATTCAGGACGTTATCCAATGGTTACAAGTCAAAGGGTGAATGATCGCTTTTCATCAAAAAGGATTCGAGCGTGTCGATCCTATGAATAGTGACAAAAAGCAAGTCAAATAGGACAAAACCAGGAACGGTTATATTTGAATTTCAAATACAAGTCACATGGACTCCTACCTATAAATAGAGGACTTTCAACACATAAAAAGATGATGAATTTTTTAGAGAAAAATATAAGAGATAATTACGAAATTTGCCAAAAACACCCTTGAACTCTCATGAGCTTAAGGCTACTGATCCAGAGAAAATCTTCAAGTGTATTATGTATTCAAGCTACATCAAGTTTACACACTTGAAGACTGCAAGCTGCTGATTATATCATCCTAATCAAGCTGCTGCAACTGAATCATTTACTTGATTCAATCTTTATTTTACAAAGAACCTGCGGAAGACAGTGAAGCATCTGTTGGGTGTGAAAGACTGTTGTTTGTGGTGGAGCTGGTGAAGAGGCAATCCTACCCTTCAAGGACCAGCGGAAGACTTTGGAGCAGCAATCCTACATGTTCCAAGTGTTCAGTTTGTGAAGCCATAGTTATTGGTGAAGGACAAGCAACTTAGGACTCTTTGTAATAGCTACATCAAAGATCTCTAGTGAATTACCTCCAACATCACAGGAGAAGAGTGGACTGATTGGATTACACCACCTGGAACCACTATGAAATCTGCCTACTTACTTTCTGCACTTACATTCTGCATTTAGTTTACTATACACATCAACCTACTGAATCTAGCAACTGAAATCACACACATACACTACTGAGTATCTAATACTTAGTATCATATCTAACAACAAGTAATAAGGCTTAATTTTTTATATAATTCCACTGCACAAATTCAGTAAACTCAACTGTCAGTAGCCAACTGTGTATCAAAGAGCTCTCGAGGTGTCAATGAGACTATCGAGATATCGGCCAGTTTCTTGAAGTTCTCGAATTTGTTAACTCCAAAAGTTTTAAGTGTTAATTTTATTCACCCCCTCTAAACTTAACCTGATAGCAAACTGATTGTAGGATCTAGATCAAAGCTTCAACCTTTTATTGATTCAGCACTCAATTTCTAGGGTTCATACGAATTTTAGGCTAGGGTTTAATTACGAGAAGATTGCTAACTTCGGGATAATGAATTTCGTGGATTATTTGGAACACACAATGCGAATAAAACAACAATAACCAATCTCTGATTATCGTCTTGTGATAATCCTATCTCAGGAGAACCTCCCAACTATTCCATCTCAGAATAATTGAAGAAACCCAATAACTGGAAGTTTCTGAATAAAATTCAATTTATGATTCCAAAATAATCTGCATAATACGTTCATGTTTGGCAACTATAAATAGTAAAATAGAAAACCTAATTCCTAAGGAAATAAGGCGCCACTTTATCAGTTGGGCCGGAATATTACTTCCTAATTAAATAAAAAGACCTAATTAAAAATAGCATAATTAAAATTCCACAAAATATTCAGCAATTGTGATGCATAAAACGCCCCATACTTGGTCCTTTTTGCACATTAAGCCCAATCAGCAACGAATAGGCTTAAAGTAGTTGGATCATCAATCCTCAAAGCCTCATTCTCCTTTCCAACATCTTGGACCAGCTTTGCATAAGCTTCTCAAGCCTTCTTCTCTTGAAAACGTGTGATAGGGCCATCTCGAACAATAATAGGATCCTTGGGCTTGTGAATGCGTGGCTGATCATCTTGGAGTGCATCATAACCAAAGCCTTTTCAAGGGACCAACAATTGGTATCGGAGCAGTGCTTCTGTTCTGAAGAAATCCTACTTGTTGTGCTTGTGAAAATACTTTGAAAACTTTTCAAATCACTAATTTTCAAAAACTTGCATTATGGATAACACTCAGTATGCTAGAACTATGCTGATGTGTTCTCTAGATAGATTTGATGAATATAAACGTCGAATGCAGGCTTACCTTGCTGCAACTCAAGATGAAATGATGGATGTACTGACAGATGGACCACTGGAGATTACCAAGCCAGTAACAGTAGGTGATGTGACAGAGTACATTCCAAAACCAAAGAGAGAATGGAATGCTGAAGATAGAAAGAGAGCAAACCTCAACAATATAGCTATTGATATCATTTATAGAACTTTGGATAGCAATATGTACATGAAGGTTAAAGATTGCCAAACAGCAAAGGAACTTTGGGACAAGATACAGTTGATCTGTGAAGGCATTGATGCTATCAAGAAGAACAAAATCAGTGTGGCCAAAAAGAGGTTTCAAAAGTTCAAAATGCTGCCAAATGAAACCATTGAGCAAATGGAGTCAAGATTCAATGCTATCCTGGATGAACTTACCCTGCTGAGTGTAAGTTATTCAAAAGAAGAAATAAACACAAAAATCCTGGAAGCATTACCTGACAAAGAAGTTTGGGAGATGAAGGTCACTGCAATAGAAGAAATGAGAAAGCTACATGAAGAGGATACCTTCAAATTATTCTCGAGATCTTAAAGCTTATGAATTCAAAGAATGATTAGTTCCTACCATGGAAAAGAGGAACCAAAGACAAGCGCATTGTCTCGCTAAACATCAAGAAGAGACATTAGGAGCTCAAGATGATCTCACTGGATGAAATGCAAGAGCGGATTGCCCCTCTTGAGCAAGAAAATCAGGATGATGAAAGGTGGAAAGGGTTCTCCAAGGAATTTCAACAAGAAATTCAGTGAAAAGAAGAAAGAAGAACCAAAGTAAGACAATGATTATCTATGCTTTCATTGCAAAAAACCAGGACACTTCAAACCTGATTGTCCTGAGTTAAAACAAAGTAAGGAACCTGATTATCTGTGCTTCAACTGCAAAAAGCCTGGACATTTCAGACCTGACTACCCAGACCTACTGAAGAACAAAAGCCAACAAAGAAGATATGGCAAGAAGGCTATGGTTGTTGAAGATGAATCAGGGTATGAAGTGGAATCTGAAAAGGGAAATGAATCAGATGACACAACATTGGTTGCTGATATGGAAGATTATGCATTAATGGCCAATATGGATGAAACATAGGAGGTATACAATACTGTATCTATCAATACTCCTGCTGGAAGTGATTGTGAATCAACTTGTGGTTCAAATCCTAGAAATTCTGACAATGATGAGACTTTGGATGCCATCCTTAATCAACTGAGGATAATACAATCTGGTTATGAGATTGTGAAGGCTGAAAAAGAAGCTCTTCAAGTAGAAGTTGAAAGATTAAGTGATGAATTAAGAATTCTCAAAGGCAAAGAAAAAGATGTTGGACAGAATCAGTATAAGCCTGCTGAACATCCAGGAGCCTCTGAATCTGCTGAACCATCTTGTTCCTCTACTGCATACAAATCTGGAAAGCCTTATCGTGATAGAACAGGGCTTGGATTTGGAACTCAACAATTCAAAAAGAATGGATCAGTGAAGGCTCATTGAACCTAGTACCGAGGTGGTCCTAAGTTTGTACCTGCACAAGATCCAACTCCTAGTAAGGTTGCTGAGGCAGTAAAACCTACTGAGAAAGCTTCAAGGAAGCAAAATTAGAAGTCAACAGCTCCTAATAAAAATAACAAATCCAAAAATAGGGTGATGTGCCTTCAGACCCTCGATAGCGGACACTGCTACCAAGTCTATTTGGACCACAAAGAGGCAAGAACACGAAATATTCCAAGGATAAGAATCCTAAACCCAAAAATGTTAATCATTCTAGGGATACTTATCTCAGGGGGAAAGGTAGACTGTTCCCTTCTGATGATGATTGGAATATTCCTGCATCTAATGCTAGAAACAACAAGTATAACCATGTTGCTAGGGTAAAACCTAAGCAATGGAATCATCAAAGGACTCAGCAGAGGGCTTATACAAGACCTCAACAGGGACCTCAACAGACTTCATACTATAGAGGGTCATTTCAACAGCAGACTGACAAACTAATGGTTATGCCAATGCTTCTAACAACAAGAATCACTTCAAACAGCATTATAAACCAAAAGGCCAGAAAACATATGTTAATCATACACAACCAACTGTTAGAACTTATGGATGTGTAGAATACATGTATGAACCAAAGTATGACACTTTTAGAAGAAGACCTTATGGAAACATCCCAGGGGTCATGCTTACCCCTGACCATTATGGACCCAAACAGGTTTGGGTACCTAAAATGTATTAACTTTGTTTTGTAGGGTGCCTGGTACTTTGACAGTGGATCTTCCAGACATATGACAATGAATAAGCATTGTTTGTCAAATTTTGTTGCAAAGGATGGTCTAAGGGTGAATTTTGGCAACAAAAATACACCTGGATATACAAGAGGATATGGCACACTTGTGAGGAATGGACTTACAATCAAGAATGTTGCATATGTGGAAGGACTAGACTACAACTTGCTGAGCACTGGTCAATTCTGTGACATGGGATACAAGGTCACTTTTGACCAAAACAATTGTATTGTCATTAGTGAAAGTGGTGATCAAGTTGTATTGGCTGGTAGAAGACAACAAAACATGTATGTTGTGGATTGGTCTACTGCAGTTCCAGAAACCTGTCTGATTGTGCATAGCAAGTCAGAACTCAATTGGTTGTGGCACAAAAAGTTGAATCACTTAAATTTTGATGACATCAATAAGTTGGTGAAGAAGAAACTGGTGATTGGTTTACCTGAGATCACATTCAAGAAAGATACTATATGTGATGCATGTCAGCAAGGTAAACAGACTAAATCAAGCTTCAAATCAAAGACTAAGAAATCAACTAATAGAGTCTTGGAGCTGATGCATATGGATCTATTTGGACCAGTTACACCAACAAGTGTTACAGGAAAGAAATACACCTTAGCGGTTGTGGATGATTATTCTAGATACACTTGGGTGATATTTATGAACAAGAAAATTGAAACACTCAAGAAGATGCTGATCTTTTGAAGAGGTTACAAAATGAGAAAAGTTTAACTTGAAGAGTAAAATCGGATCGACAAAGTGCTGAGTTTCTTAATAAAGTTATAAGAGAATATCTGTGAGCAGAATGGTGTACTACATCAACTTGTCTTTCTTTGGTACACCTCAAAAAATGGGGTTCTTTGAAAGAAGAAACAAGACTTTAAAAGAAGCAGGAAGGACAATGATTTGTGAAGCATTGCTGCCTGAAAGGTATTGGGCTGAAGCAGTTAATACAGCATGCTATACACAAAACAGAACATCAGTGAACAAAAAGCTGCTGAAGACACCTTATGAAGTTTGGAAAGGAAGAAAACCCAATATATCTTATTTCCATCCATTTGGAAGCAAGTGTTTTATCTTGAATCATAAGGAACATTTGAAGACTTTCCAACCTTAATCAGATGAAGGATTTTTCTTGGGATATCTTCAGTCAGCAAGGCATTCAGGGTACTGAACAAGAGGTCATTAAAACATAAAGAAACAATCCATGTTGTGTTTGATGAACCTAAGTTCACTGGTATGGAAGATGAAGGTTGTGAACCTGCTGAGAACTTACAAGTCACTGATCCAGATTTTGTTGAAGTTTTGGAAAGGTTTAATGACTTAAAAGTTTCGATTCGCTTCTCTTGAACACCCCTGTGGTGATACTACTGATGCAACAACTGAAGCAGTTCAAGGATCTGCTGAACCCCTTGTTGAAGATACAGCAGACCCTACTGAAGATGAGGTTCCTGTGAATCAATCTAACCAGAATCCATACTTAAGGGATCATCCTGCTGAACAAGTCATTGGCAACATTCAGCAAGGTGTAAGGACTAGAAGACAATTAGAAGCAATGTTTACTTGTTTTCTATCTCAAGTTGAACAAAAAGTTGTTGAAGAAGCAATTTCAGATCCATATTGGATAATTTCTATGCAAGAAGAATTAAATGAATTTGAAAGAAATCATGTTTGGACACTTGTTGAAAGGCCTAGTCATGCAAATATCATTTGCACTAAATGGGTATACAGAAACAAACTTGATGAATCTGGTACCATTGTAAGGAATAGGGCCAGACTAGTTGCAAAAGGCTGTTCTCAAGCTAAAGGAATAGATATTGATGAAACTTATGCACCTGTTTCAAGATTGGAAGCTATCAGATTATTCTTGGCACATGCTGCATATAAAAACATCAAGGTATATCAAATGGATGTCAAAAGTGCATTCTTGAATGGCTTTCCAGTGGAGGAATTGTATGTTCAGCAACCTCCTGGATTTGAAGTTAAAGATCAAGAAGATAAAGTGTATAGACTCAATAAAGCACTTTATGGCTTGAAACAAGCACCAAGAGCATGGTATGAGACTCTATCTCAATTCTTGGTGGACAATGGTTTTACAAAATGCACCATTGATAAGACTCTTTTCAGAATCAATGAGAAGGACAGAACCGTACTGGTACAGATTTATGTTGATGACATAATCTTTGGTTCTGAAAATGAATTGCTATGTGAGAAGTTTGCAAATCTAATGAAGAGCAAATTCCAAATGAGTATGATGGGAGAAATGAACTACTTTTTGGGATTGCAAGTTAAACAGATGAAAGATGGAATCTTCATTCATCAAACCAAGTACACCAAGGAGCTGCTGAAGATGTTTGGTATGGAAAACAGCACGAAAATATCAACTCCTACGAGTACAAATATCAGATTGGATGAAGATAAAGAAGGCAAAGATGTTGATCAGACTTTATACAGAAGGATGATAGGCAGTCTGCTGTACTTCTTCGCCGATGGAGACTGATATATCCTTTGATGTAGGTGTTTGTGCGATTTCAATCCAAACCTAAAGAAAGTCATTTAGAGTGCGATCAAAGAGTTCTCAAGTACCTAAAAGAGACTTTGGGAGTAGGGATATGGTATTCCAAGGATGGAAGCTTCAAAGTTATATCCTACTCAGATTCGACTATCTTTGGATGCAAGATTGATAGAAAAAGCACCACAGAACACATCGGTTAATGGGAAGTAGATTTGGTTTCTGGTTTAGCAAGAAACATAATTCTATATCAACTTCCACTCTTTGAAATTTGAATACATTCTTCTTTGGAAGTTGCTATGCACAAATACTATGGCTAAGACAACAATTAAAGGATCATGGAATTTAGGAAAAAGAAATTCCAATAATTTGTGACAACACAAGTGCATTTGCAATCACAGAAAATCCTATTTTGCACTCAAGAACCAAGCATATTGATATGAGACATCATTTTATAAGAGATCATGTTGAAAAGAAGAATGTGGTGGTTCTATATATCCCTACTGAAGATCAACTTGCTGATATATTCACTAAACCACTTGATAGTGAAAGATTTGCTAAACTAAGGACAGAACTTGGAATTATTAAAGTTGGTGATAATCAACGAGGTCTTGGAATTGACCAAGGGGATTAGTCTTTGCTATGTTGGGTGAGCTCACTTAGCAGATTAGTCATTGGTATCAACAATTCCATGTACTTATGTTTGGACAATTGAGTAAATGAGGTTGCCAAGGGGATTGGTCTTTGTCATGTTGGGTGAGCTCACTTGAAAGATCAGTAATTGATATTAAACTTCATCTTGTATTATCAATTGAACAAAACAAGAAGGAATCAAAGATCAGCAGAGTTACTCTATCGGTGAGTCTTTGAAGCATCTTTATCGGCCAATTTCTTTGAGGCAACCCTAGCGATGACAAGTCTCTTTGAATATTACGTTACACAGTCAAACTTATTAAAGTCAAAAAGCATATTGGCGGGATATTTATTTTATCCTTTATAACCGCAGTTAACACAATCCAACGGTTAAAAATGTTATGGAGAAGTAATAGGCCACGTGTCAAGTTAGCACTCAATCAGATTAATCGTGGTTAATATGGATGTACGTGCACTGACAGTTACAACCACACTCTGTCTATATATACAGAAGATACTCTCTACTTCAAATCTGATGTATCTCTGTTTTTACACTGTGTGAACACAGATTTACAAGCTATCTTTTTCATCTTTTTCTTTTAACAATGGCGGAAAAGATTGATGTTCAAATTTGAACAAGACAAAGTGTGAGAGGTTTTGTTGTTGATGCAAATAAAACAGAGTTAGCTATTAACATTGGTCGAAGAATAAGTAGATATGAAGTATTAGAAATGTACTGAACATAAGATTGGAAACAATCTCTTATACAAATGTTGTCAGTTTTTGGAAGAATATTGTAATAAAGGAAGGAAGAGAAGCATTCAAAACCATTGTAAATGCTCAAGAAATTGAAGCTTCCTCAAACCTACTGAGGGAAGTTTTTGGCTTTGAAGAGGTATTAGATGCTCCTGTAAATCCTGAGGAAATGGGGTTGTCAAAGATGGATTTTGTTGACAAAATCAAGACCAATGAAGCCACCAAATCAATTCCAGGCATTGATGGGAAACACATTGGGTATGAGTACAACCTGATGAGCAAAATCATTTCTAAGAACATATTAGGACTACTTGGAAGTATGGATACTCTATCAGGACCTAAGATAGAGCTGCTGATGATTATCTGCAGAAGTATGAAATTTGATTGGGCTGGATACTTTATCCACTACATGAAGAAAGTAGCCAAAGAAGAAAGAGAAGGTAAAGGAAATCCAAGGCCATACCCTTAGGATTAATGGTCAGAGCCTATTTGAATCATTTGGAAGTTCTGATGTGGCTTTGAGAAAATAAACCAATCCAAATACAAGAAAGAGATTGACTATCTCATCCCTGGTCTGGATGATGATGAACAAGGTGTTGCTGAGGCTGCTGATAGTGATAATGATGGAGATGATGGTGATGCTGGTGGTGAGCAGGTCAAGCAAACTACTACGAAAACTATCAAACCTGCTGCACCAAAGAAGACTACTGAGAAAAGAAAGGCTACTGACACAAGGAAGATAACAGAGGTGTTAAAGCCTAAAAGAACAAGGAAGCAAACAACACAGACTGCTGAGTCTGCTGAGGTCCGGTGAAGTTGACATCGACCTGCTTTGTATTTGCTAGGAAAACTGTTGTTGAGATTTTGAAGGAACAACAGAAAGAAGCCAGTAGAAAGAGAAAGTCTGCTGCAATTGAAATTGATGATGAGCCACTTTCCAAGAGGATGAAAGAGATTACCCACAAAAAGAAACATGGAAAGATGAAACAATTGAAAATCTTAAAGGCTCAAAGAGAACAGGAAGAAGAAGAAGTAGAAGAAGAAGTAGGAGAGGCTTTTGATGCTGAACCAATAACTATTATAAAGCCTACTGAGGATGTAGAAGTTGTTTCCGAGCAACCTACTGAAGAGTCACTGTGATCTCACTGCACTGAGCCTCTTTGTTGAAGTTAGAGAATCCTCACCTACAAAAACTACTGAGCCTACTGAAAGTGAACAAGTTGTTGTTGAGCAACTTGATGAAGAGCCACAGCAAACAACTGAATCTACACCTGCTGTGGAAGTTGAAAAATCTGTAGAAGAACCACAGCAGAGCACTGAATCTGCATCTGCTGTGGTAACTGAAACGCTTATGCAAGACCCTGCAAATCCTGTAATAGTTAAGGGGGAAGAACAGTCTGCTGTTAACCCTGCTGATGAACATATAAGTTAGGGGAAGAAAGTGTAGTGCAAATGGAGGTAGTAGGGACCAATATACAACCTGAGAAACCTACTAACCTAGAAGAATCTGTGGAAGAAACATTGAATCTACTTGTGGAGACCTTTGGAGGTCATCAAGGTAGTAAAAAAGCTCCCATGAGGTCTTTCATGCCTTTTGAAAGACATGTGAAGATGAAGAAGGATGATTTTGTTGATCCCAAACTTCAGCAAGTAGCTGATTATTTTCAATGGAAGTTTGGGTACTACAAAATGTTAGGAAATCTACGCGGGAACGCAGCGGAATTTAAAATTTTATTTCATTTTAACCAGGATCGACTTCGTTTAAGCAATAAACAAACGAGTTAGTAGACGGTGGTTACCTTGGTTGATCTAAAAGATCGACGCTTTGACCGTCTAAGGAGAGTAGTTCTGCATAGAGCCGCCCAAGTGTTCGGCCTCTACCACTAGTCCACACTAAACAGCCCACGGAATCCCATCATGGATAGCTATTGGAAAACTCCGGTTGCTAGACCGGCCCTTTTCCCCTCTCTCCAACTCTCTATAGGATGCTCTCTATTTTACACAAGAACTATTAGTTCTTGGAATTATGATGTACAAAAGAGCTTGACACCCACCTCTTATTTATAGTGTAGGTGGCGCCATCTTCTAGAGTGGAGGAGAAGAAAACATTTTCCCAATAAAATAAGGAAAATATAATTGATTGTTTTATCTCATTTATTATAATATCTCATATCAAATAAATCTAGGATATTGTCAATATCTTATATTGAATATTCCCAAGATATTGTCAATATCTAATATTGACTATCTTTATTTTATTACCATAAATCAATTTACACATGTGTATATATCACATACATATTACACATATAAAAAACTATTAATATATATTCCACAAATATGCGCATGCATCACCAACATGCACACACGCACACAAGTTGGATATATATATATATATATATATATATATATATATATATATATATATATATATTAATATCTTATATTAATATTTGGTAATACTATTAATTAAATTGCACAATCCAAGTGTATCTTATACACATTAAATGTGGCGCCCCTTTGACCAACATATTGGCTTCCGGAATATTCTTTAATTAATATAATTAATATCTTGTATTTTATTCATTCATAATAAATAAATACCACCATATTAATTTACCACTATAACCTTTATAGTCTCGAGATAAACTTTCCTTATTTGGTTATCATCCATAACCATATTTTAATCCGGCTAAATGTTCATATGTGTGTGACCCGATAGGCTTCCGAATATGTTGGCCGTAGACACAAAGTGCAAATTACAAAAATGCCCTTCATACCCAACGATCACGGGATAGCGTCTAGCAACACACCGTGACCCCAATCATCGGAAGAGTCAAATGCAATGACTACTACCTTTCATGTGAAAAGCGATTACCGTGTAACTTACAATCCTATCATTTGTAATAATATCCATACGGTCGTTAGTCGAGTGTCAAAACATCAACGACCGTATCTTATAATCTGGATATCAAGCTCTCTCGAAGTAACTCGTTTACTCATACTTTGCAAAGATTCACGAGAGTAAGACATTCCTTATAAGAAGGCCATTTCGGATATTCGAACCCAATCATAGGATACGTGATTCTCGGACGACCAATCATGTATACTCCGCATGCTTCAGTATCATACCCAATCACTACCGCATGATCGCCCCGTGGCTAGGGGAAACCTCAATAGTGTCAAAGCATGACAATCCACACCGTGATGCCATGAAGACTCCGGTCTTAAGGATAATTACACAACCGCCACATAGTGTGACACTTATCCGTGTAAGTGGGTCAGTCTAACGTACGCATTCTCTAATACACGTCCACGTACAGTCCAAGTGTCTCTACACTTCGATAGACGAGATCTATCTCTACCCTTAAAGACAGAAGACATCTAATACGTGCTAGTCTATTTATACTATCAATGCCCTGTTTAATAGTACATCAGCCTAGAGACATTTAAGTATCAAACTTATTAAAGTGATTAGAGATCTCATCAACCATAATCGCATATCATGGTTTCTTTATCACAGTTTAATACTAAGGACGTTATCATATAACAATTCATAATTGGTTCTTTAAAAGAACATATATATGACAACATAAAAGCCATTTAATATATGTATAAACACAAAGAAATAGTAGAAATGATCCGACTTGGTCGGATCCGGTCCAACCCGATTGGGTTTAGGACACTATTTCAACACAAAAGACAAAAGCCAGCTGCTGAATCTATGACAGACTTTGAAGAATGGGCTTTTGAGAAGTTGGGAGTGGAGAATTTGTTGGATCTGGTTGATACCACTCTGCTACAATCAAGACTGATGGATATCTTTGAAGATCAATAGAAAGAGGAGGGTATCAAGTTCAGGGATCCAAGAGATGATAATGATGATTCATCATCTTCATCTGACCCTGGAGGTGATTTTCCATCTGGTCCTGGAGGAACCAGTGGTACTGCAATGTTGATTGATCCTAATGTAAGGCGATCATTGGTTTGGGAGACGATCTACTTATAGACAACAGACTGGACAAATGGATGAGGATTTGGAAAATCTCAGCATAGATGATATTGAGGCACAAAACAATGAAGTAATAGATGGTGGTGCAAACAAGATGGTTGGTGAGATTGATGATATGTTTGTTGCTGAACCTACTGAACAACCTTAAGGTCAGCAAAATGTAGATTTTGATGATGAGAGGGTTACTAATCACAGTGAACCTAGTGCCAGTTCAGAGGAATCAATTCAATATCAAAGCTGGATTGACACTGAGGATGCCTTAAACAAAACTGCAATTTATCTAAGGAGGATCACTGATATGGGGGAATTTCAAAAGGAAAACATGGTTGTATTCCCTGATCATGTTATTGTGGCACAAATTGCAACAGATCCAAGAATTGAAGTGGAGGTTCAGGTTGCTGAGGTTCAAACAGCACCTTAGCAAAGGTTGGAACAGGAGGTACAGTCTGCTAAGTTACAAACAACACCTGGACAAAGGTTGGAACAATCTTTGGGTTTGGAGGAAACCCCTGCTGTTGTTGTTAAAGAGGCTGCTGTAGCGGAGCCTACTGGAGTCAAGGCCACTGTAGGGAAGGATGGTCAACAGTCTGTTGTTGTTGATGAGGATGAGCAACTATTGGACTATGACTACAGTGATGAAGAATTTCAAGTGTCTGAGGAAGAAGTTGTTGCTGATGAACCTGCACAAGATCCAATAATGGAGGATATTCTTGGTGCTATGGTTGAGGAAGGACCTCCCCCTGCTGGGAGAGATATGAGTAGAGCAATGGTCATTAGCAGACAAAGGGCACAATATAATGTTGAAGAGCGTGCTGATGGAGTTGCTGGTGAAATGACTGGTGGAGTACCAGAACATGTTGTGGAAGAGTTAAGGGCTGTCAGAAATGACATAACACAGTTAAGGACTCAACTTGACAGGCAGGAACAAAGATTTGAAGAAGCTGATGAATCTAGTGGACAACACGCAGACAATCATCAAACAGATTGCTTCAAATTTCACATCTACTCAAAATGTTGTTAATGATCTTATTCTAGATGTGAGGGGAATCAGGCAAGGAAATACACTAAAGGAAAAGTTTTTGAAAGACCAACTTGCATCTATCCATCAAAAACTTGATAAACTTGCTGAGTCACCTAAGCCTGCTGAGGCTGTTGGAACATCTCAACCTGCTGGATTGGATCTTAAGCTTACTGAGAGGATCAACCTGCTGGAGGAAACTTTGGAATCAAGGATTACTGCAGTTGATACAAGAACTAAAATTATGGATGGACAACTGAGTAATCTGGTTATCACACAGGAGAGTGTTCATGGCCTGCTGTCCCAGTTTGTTGATGATGTCACTAAGGGGGAAGAGGGCCAAACAGCAGAGGCAAAAGAGGCTGCAAGGATTTTTGCCAAGAAAAAATGGGAGAATGAAACTAATGCATTCAGTGAACCTGCACCTGGCAGAATTCCACTTACTGATGATCTCCGTAAACAATACAAGAATGAGTACTACAACAGAAGGAAACCTTATCATGACAAGGGATTTCATGAAGGTTTGAACTCATTTTTAGGCCTAAAGTTTTGGGAAGCAAGAGTTAAATCCTTGAGGGCAAGTTACAAAGGTGGAAGAGGTGGAAGAAGTGGTAGAGGTGAAAGGAGTTTACCTATCACAAAGGCTAAGGGCTCACTCAATGAATTCAAAGAACTTTACATGAGAATGGGATTCAGAGTCAATCAAATCAATCTCATCCTACCTGAAGCATGGAAGTGGTGGAAAGAAATGAATTCCTACATTGACTTCACTCTGATTGAAAATGAATGGATGAGAGAGATGATAGAAGAGATAAGAGTCTATCAAGAGCAAGTGGAAAAGGCTAGACAAGATAGAGAAAGAAGACAGTAGATCATCACACTTCATATGTTTTATCTTTGCTGTATCTAGACTGTAATAATGTGAACAATTGTTTATAATGAAAGATGACTAAATTTGTTCTGTCATTGTTTTAAATCTTTTTGCTTTGCTGTTAGGTGAGGGTAGTGGCATCATCACCAAAAAGGGGGAAATTGTTGGACTTATTTCTAAGTTTTAGTGATGAGTGCCAGACTAACTGTTATTGTGCAAAGGCAAAAAGATGTCTAGATCAAATATATAGGCTTATTAGAGTTTGATCTTTGATTAGGTTTGATCAAACAAGCACTGTAATGATCAGCTGATTTATATCAGCAGACTGGTCTATATCAGTAGGGTAGATAGGTCGATAGACTAGTCGGGGAACCTCTTGAAGACCTGAGAAGGTGAGGCTCAAACTCGATTAATGAAGGCTAAGGGATCAAACTTAGTAATTAAAGTCAAGGATATGGAATCGAATTTAGGCAAAGTCTGTGATGACCTAAAGCGATTACATATACCTTGTGTAGAAGGTCTAAGTCCTTAAGTTGGATGATGATTGGAACTTAGTTATTTGCAAAAAGGTGTAATCTAACTTCACAAATAAAATTTAGATAAAAGAAGTCTGTTGCATTGTGTTTTAAACACAGCAAATTATAGTTCAGCAGACTGATAGGTATTTCAGCAGACTGATGAACCTTCTTGATATATATACCTCGATTAATTCAAGATTACATTGGAAGATTACATGGATAAGGACAACTAACTACCTCGATTTATCAAACAAATCAATGGTGAGATTAAAAGACGTTGGGATGATTCAGACTTTATCCAATGGTTTCAAGTCAAAGGTGGAGCAGATCGCATTCTCGTCAAAAAGGATTACGACGATTGTCGATCCTATGAATAGTGACAAAAAGCAAGTCAAATGGGACAAAACGAGGAGCGGTTATATTTGAATTTCAAATACAAGTCACATGGTCTCCAAACTATAAATAGAGGACTTTCAACTCAGAAAAAGATGATGAATTTTTTAGAGAAAAATATAAGAGACAATTCTGAGCTGCAAAAACACCCTGCTGAACTTACTGAGCTTAAGGCTACTGATCCAGAGAAAATCTTCAAGTGTATTCTGTATTCAAGCTACATCAAGTTTACACACTTGAAGGCGCAAAGTCTTGATTATATCATCCTAATCAAGTCGCAATGAATCATTTACTTGATTCAATCTTTATTTTACAAAGAACTGCCAAGACAGTGAAGCATTTGTTGGGTGTGAAAGATCGTTGTTTGTGGTGGAGCTGGTGAAGAGGAAATCCTAACCTTCAAGGACCAGTGGAAGACTTTGGAGCAACAATCCTACATGTTCCAAGTGTTTAGTTTGTGAAGCCATAGTTATTGGTGAAGGACAAGCAACTTAGGAATCTTTGTAGCACAGCTACATCAAATATCTTTAGTGAATTACCTCCAACATCAACTGGAGAAGAGTGGTAGCAGGATTACACCACCGGAACCACTATAAAATCTGCCTACTTACTTCTGCACTTACATTCTGCATTTAGTTTACTATACACACCAACCTACTGAATCTAGCAACTGAAATCACACATATACACTACTGAGTATCTAATACTTAGTATCATATCTAACAACAAGTAATAAGGCTTAATTTTTTATATAATTAATTCTGCACAAATTCGATAAACTCAAGCGTCAAGGTGAGACTCATCGTATGTATCAAGAGCTCTTGAGGTGTCGATGAGACTATTGAGTTATCGTAAGGTCGCTAAAGTTGCTGAATTTGTTAACTCCAAAAGTTTTAAGTGTTAAGTTTATTCAACCCCCTTAAACTTAACCAAAGCCTTTTCAAGGGACCAACAGGATCAGCTGCTGCAACACCAGCAAAGTCAATCTCCATCAAAGACCAGGGGGGAATGAAAGACTTTATCACAACTGAAATCACAACCAGTCAAGTGCTTGAGGAAGGAGAAGGTGATGTTGATGTCACTCAACCAGCTGTACAAAACCAGGAGCCTGAACTAGTCCCTCCCACATCAACTACTCTACCACAACAGGAACCACATCAGCAAACTGAACCTCAAGCAGTACAGACACCACCAGTCGATCAAAGGAAATAAATTTTCTCAATTTCCAACTGGTATATAAAATTAATCCTTTAAGTAAGCATTAGATGCCTTGGTGAATGAGTTAGAGCAACAAGCACTCTATCTCAGAACTATGTCAACAACTTTTAAGGTTGAGAGTCAATCCATAGAACGAAGTTTCCAAGTTGATGCTGAATACATATATGCACAAAATGTGGTTGTGCAAAGGCAAAATGATTACATGCGGCAGTTAAATGTCAACCTCACCAACAAACTTGAAGACCTAAAGGAGCATGTCTCACTTGAAACTCAGGCTATGGCATCTGCCACTGGCTCCAGAATGGCACGTGTAGATAAAAAATTAACAGCTCATGACAAAAGGTTTACATCTATTGAATCCAAGTTGGATAGTCTGATCAGTACAACTGAGACTACCAATATCATTCTGTTACAACAACAGGATGATGCTACCAAAAAGGGGGAAAAAGTGATAAGCTTGAAGGTTCATAGTCAGACCCTCAAACTTCACTAAAGAACAACTGTGAGCAAGAGGCAGATTATTAAGAATCAGAATTGAGCCTAAAGACCAACAAAGAAGAGAATTGAAAGAAAGGGAAATAACTAAAAATGAACCTTGTGTTGGCCAACATTTCCGAATTCAAAGAAGAGATGATGACATAGACATATCAGGCAATCAGCAAAGGCCTTGATCCAGCCAACAAAGAAGCTCTGTAATTGAACATCGGTCTAGTACCAGCAGAGGCAGTGGTAGTGGACAAAGACACACTATTGGAAGGTAATCGGATCAAAAATGGAATTTTACAACTTACAGAAATATTCAACAAAAGGAAGTAGTTGTACAAGAAAATGTGAAAGTGTTATTCAGAGTTCAAGATATACTGTATCCGACAAAGTCACAGGATGAAGCATGGGCAGACTGTCTTAGCTTTCAAGATGATGATCTGGTAGTTCACAAGGCAAGGATGTACAATGAAGTGAAAAGAGAGTATACATCCTTAAAGCAAGGAAAAAAGTAATGAGCATCCAGATCAAGCAGTCGAGCAAATCAATCAGTACGTTTCTCTCCAAAGGGGCCTGAGGAATTATCTAGTGAAAGACAAGAGGAGTTCAATAACATGACAAAATTCATCAAACATATGGTCAAATTGAAACCCCAGCAATAGTGGGTAATGTACAAGGATCTGAAGTTTGCAGACCCAAACATTGATGAAGCATATAACAGATTAGCAAAATACTTTGGAGAGCCACATGCACATGAAACTATGCCAGATTTCAATAGGCGTTTTAACAAGAAAGCATTCATATGTCTTACCTATAATACTGAATTGGAGTATTGGAAATGGAAATCTCCAGAGATTGATTGGTCAGACATGGAAGGGATTCATACTACATGTTTAGGAGGTACAAAGGAAATCTGAGAAACTTGTAGTTGTAATAATGCTTGTTTGTTTGAACATCTTTATGCCCTTTATGGATGAATAAAATTGTTCAGTTTTATTCTAATTTTTTATACATAAGTGTTTGACTTTATATTCAGTCTTATAAGGGTTTTGGCATCAAAAAAAATGCAGAAATTGTTACGAACATTTTATTGTTTTGATGATGGCTATACTAGCTATTATAGCAAGCCTGAAATAAGTCTAAAAGAGCAGTAATGTTTGTATAGGCTTTACTTAGAAGTCTGACATGTTGTTTAATTTCCGTCAGACAAGCACTGTAATAGACTAGTAGGACGGCTCAGTAATGACTTTGGAGCAGCTCAGGTAAGACATCCAAGGAATCAGCTTCGTAAAGTGAAGACCTGTGGGCTGACTTACAACCAAGGAAGTCTGTGATGACATTGGGTAAGTTTAATACTTTTTACAAGTGATGGAATCTATCTCTTTAATATGGTGTACAATGATCTCACCCAAATCAAGGATTACTAAAGTAAAAATATACATTGGATATCAGGAATCAATGAAGAATGAAAAATAGTAAACCGGCTAAAAGAAAGTTCAGCTGGCAAACTAAAGGGATAACGGTGAAGTAATGATCAGAACAACCAAGTAAGTCAAATTAAATACTCATGATATCTGCAATATAATTAAATCAAAGATCAAGAAATTAATGCAGAATCAATCAAGAATGGATTTTATAGGAAATAAAATTTATGTTTTGATGATGATTCATCACTTATTCAGTTATTAATTTAAACCCCGTTGATGAAGTGTCATAACTAGCTGTTATAGTGCAAACCAAAAATATGTCCAGGATCAAATGTATAGAATTTAATAGAGTACGATATTTGTATAAGAAAATTAGACAAGCACTGTAATATAATAGGCCTTGAAACTAAGAAACTGAGAATATGATGAGTCTACAAGAGAAGAGTAACCAAAAGAGGAAACTGGCTTTGTTGAAAGAACTGAGTACACAAACAGAAACTGAGAAGATAAGTTCGCTAAGGAACATAGACTTAGTTGGCTTATCTAGAAGCTGAAGACTGAAGAACAGAGGTTTCAAAATCAGTTTAGAAAGATTAAAGCCAAGACTGTAATGTTAGAATTCAGGTAAGTCTGTGATGGCTTGAACAGTCTTTATGGATCTTGTATGAAGACTAAGATACATAAGGAAAATGATATCTTTGATAACCTAAGTGTTATGGTGTACTCTGATTAACTCAAATAAGAATCAGGTAAAAATAGAGTACTAAGTTTTGAAGATGAGTAAAAACTCAGTTAATGCTCTTAAAACTAAAACACTCAGCTGAAAACTGAGAAACTACGAAAACTCAGTGATAACACTCAAACTGAAAGTGGATCTGAATGTTAAAAAGCAAACAATGGGTGAAGAAATGTCGGAAAGAACACTGACATTCAACAAACTTTAGCAGGACCACCAATGGATATAAGAACTCAAATTCAAACAAGATGAACAACCCCTATAAATAGACCACTTCTACATCAAGAAGAGGTGTGGAGTTCAAAATGATAAATCTATTAAGAAACATTCAAGTAATGGGGAAAGGGATTTAAAAAGAACTCCTGCAATTTGCTAATTGCAAGATCCAGATCAAGAAATCTTCAAAGTGGTTTTGGACATTAAAACATCAAGACTCACACATGAAGAAAAACAAAGCTACTTGAGCAAATCATATACATCCATAAGAACAAGCTCACATCACAAGTTGAATCATAGTTATTGATTCAAGTCTCAACTTTGATTTTTATCAAAGATTCATACTGTGAAACACCAAGAAGGTGTGAAGGACAGTTGAGGTACAGTCAGGAAGACTGTGTTTGTGATGAGCTAGAGAAGAGGCAATACTACCCTCTAAGGTCCAGTGCAAGCAGTTGCAGAATAGCCATTTTACCTGTTCTTTCGTTGCTTAGATAGTGAAGCTAGGGATAAGCCAAGGAGTATCAGTTTAGACCTTTTTGTAACCGATCAACCTCAAAGAGTTGTAGTGAAATTTTCCTCCGACATCAATAGGGAAGATAGGATTGACAAGATTACACCACCTGGAACCTCTATAATTTATGTCTCATTTACTTATTTACTTTATGCTTTTATATACAACATTTTAGAATATATCGCTTTAGATCACAAACTCAGCAAACATTAGAAACTGGGTTAGCACTACAGTCTTTTATACAAACTGATAACTGAACACTTTTTGAAAAAGGCTTTAATATATCCGCTACCAGTTAACTCAGTTTGGGCATAAATCAGTTTGACTTATATTCAGCTCAGTTAGGTCAACTCCAGACAAGTTGAAATCTGAACCGAATCTATTCTAAATATCATGATTGTTTTTTGGTGACAAGTTTATTCAAACCCCCTCTAAACTTGTGTTAGCCTTTTCACTAGACCAACAGTTGGTATCGGAGCAGGCTTTCATACCTGAAGAAATCAATTTTTGTGTAAACTGCTTTCATAATAACTGGCACTCAGTTATTTCCGATTCCAATCCAACAATTGGTATCAGAGCAGTTCTTCCTTTCGAAGGTGATCCAAAAGTGCTACTGCTTCGAGACATCTGCTTGGAGTAACTGGTAACTCAGTTATTACCGATACCAATCTAACAATTGGTATCGGAGCAGAGCTTCTGTTCCGAAGAGATCCTTAACTGTTCTATATATCAGTTTGTTTGATTAAAAATAACTGGCATTCAGTTAGTGAAGCAGGTCTTTATACCTGAAGAGATCAATTACTGAAACAAGCTTTTCTTAAAAGAATTTTTCTAAAACTGCATCATGGAGTCACGAATCACTTAAAAAATTTGCTTAGTTGTTCACTTTTTAAATTTGATGAATACAAGTACAAATTGTAGGCCTTTGTTGTTGATACCCAAGAAAGACTAATTGAGACATTCATTGAGGATCTAGTTGTCACTACAAGCAGAAAGAATACTAAGACATTACCTATATGCTTTCTAGTAGAAGATCATGACTAGGAAATCATATTTTTTGGAACCAATCCAGTAAAAGGATATTCTTGAATCTAGTAAGGGAAAACAAATAATGGAATGTGAAAAAGCTAGAACCGAAAGTCTATTGATCAAATGTCATGACGTAAATTCTTCTACATCCTGCTGTCATACAGCCTTATACAATCATAGAAACTCTGATTTCAATGAAACATCAGACATGCTCATAAAGGAGTTAAAGGAAATTCAAAAGAATTATGAAATGCCAAAAAGGAAAAAGAATTATTGAAAGCTGAAGTTCTAAGATTGAATGCTGAAATTAACCTTATCAAGGATGATAACTGAACTCAAGGTGCTGGGTTAACTGATGAAGAAACAGAATCATCAGTTGGTCCAATCACAAAAGTTCAATTCAAACCGGGAAAACAATATAGTGATAGATCAGGCCTAGGGTTTGATAATGAACAGAATTTTATGTTCCAACATTGTTCTGTTGCACTTAAGTTTATGACTGTGCAAAAGTCCAGAACTCAGAAAATTGATGAAGTTATTAGAACGGATAATAACTCAGCACAGCCTCGATAAAAAACTAACAAAACTGTAAGATCACTTGGTGGCACTCAGCAAACTGACAGATCTTACAGAAAAAGTCAAAAGTCTAAAAAAAGTCAAGACATATTCAAAATCATTTAACAAAAAATTCAAGTCCTATTTGCCAAAGAATGATTCTCATTCAAAGGTTAATAGATTCATGGTGAAAGGGAGACACGTTCCAAATGATAAAGATTGGAATGGTCACACAACCACTGCTAGATCAACTCAGTTTCACAAAATTCATAAGAAAAAGACTGAAAAGCCAAAACAATAGAATTATGTGAAAACTGACAAATCTACTGGAATTCTACCAAGTCAAAGAGTCAAGAAAGATATATGTGCTAAATTTTTGAAATTTGAAATCTATCATAGCGGAGATTAATTCTAGGAAAAAGAAACCATCTTTAAAGGGTTCAAGAGTTAATCCCAAAATTAACCAGAAAGGACCCAAACATATATGGGTACGAAAAAGATCTTAATTTGTTTTGCAAGGAAGAAAATTGAGTCAGGAAATTATCTTTCACAACTGAGAAACTGGAAACTAATCTAGAAGACAAAACTGAAGACTGATCAATATATGGATAAGATCAAAGCTGAGCTTTTACAGCTAAGAGATACGGTGCTTCGATTGCATTTACTGACATCAGCTACGGTTGGCTGAAAGTCGTAACCTACACTATCTCAACCATTCATCTCCACTACATACCACCTTTTTGCATCATAAAATGGGATATGATTTATGACAAGATGTTTTCCAACTTACTCATGTTCCCTTAACTGCACATCTACCAGCCATCTATAAATACCTTTCTTCTACCTTTATTAAATCCTTTACTAGTCAGTCTTATTACACCCAAATTTAATAATTTCCTACATCTTCAATTTCTCTAAAAATTTCTATACAGAAATCATGACTTACACAAGGGTAGAATCTGGGTTGATCATATCGCTCGATCAATACCTAGAAAAGCAAGGAAATTCAGAGCTTGCTCAGCAGATTGTTGAGAAATTAAGAAAGATCTGAGGACTTGAAGCAATTTTCAACATTGCTCAAGAAAGTGTATGCTTGGAGAGCATAGGAGAATTCTATGAGTTTGGGACAACAGCCATAGAAGAAAATATTTACACCTTCACCACCGTTGTCAACCAAAAGCAGATTATGGTTATTGAGAACCTTATTGTTGAAATCTTTGGACTTGATATTTCTGATACTCATCTGCCATCAAGTTAAATAAAGACCAAAGCGAAAGACTATGGAAAGAGATTGCAGTAGATACAAAGACTAATGTATCTTAATCAGGGAAACTTGGTCTTATTAAACTTGAATTTGGTTATCTAACTCAAATGTTAGCCAAATGTGTAATTGGAAGTGCATGAAATTTTAGTAACCTATCTGGCTCCAAATTGGATGTACTTTATGTAATTTGGTTTGAAGAGAAGTTTAATTGGTAGAGATACATCCTTGATCAACTAGCAGGACAAGTTGCCTTGGAACAAGCAAAGAAGAAGACAGATGTTAAGAAAGGAAGATTCTGTCATAAGAAGACTCTTGCCCTGTTAGTGCAAAGGATTCTAAATCATTTTGGAATTGAGAAGAGAGGATCAACAGAAATTGCTGAAGGGAAGATTGCTGTCAAAGATGAGAATACAAAACTGGAAAAAGGAAAGTTGATGTAGTAGAAACTAAGCCTAAGAAGAAAAGAAAGAAGTCGTCAAAGAAAGTTAATATAGGAGATGAAGCAATGGAGCAAGTAGAGAAACTGAAGGAGAAGAAGAGAAAACTGGATAAAATGGAGAAAGCCAGAATTACTGAAGAAACTTAGAAAAGAAAGGAAACTTCACCAGGAAAATCGTTGATTTCTGACACTGAAAGTCGGTGAATTAAGAAAACCAAAGCTGATGAAGAAACCCCCACCAAACCAAAAACTGTTGAAGAACACCAAGAACTCACTCTAGTGTTACCAAAAGCTGACACTCCAGGGGAACTAGTTTAGAGAAATCAGTTAGTTGATGAAGAAACTGGAAGTGATGAGGAACTGACAACTGATATAACATGTATGCTTAATCTGTTACCAAAATCGAGGTCAACTCCGTAAAAGTTAGCATCTAGATTGGAATACAAGGAATCTGACAAGGATGTTGAAGCCTCTCAACCAAAAAATGAAGAAGAAGAAGCTAAAAAATCCGTTGAACAACAAGTTATAACATTGGATGATCTTGTTGAAGAAGAAAGACAAAAGAAAGAGGTTGAAGAAATAGGAGTTTCTGAGAAAGTTGATGAAGAGTTGGTTGTTGAACCAAAAGAGTCCCAAGAAACTGAAAAAGAGGAAACCATTCGGGCAGCCAAAACTGAAGTTGTACCAAAAGCTGAAACTGACAAATCTATCGCTCCAGTTGTTGCTGAAAGAGAATCCAGCAAAACTGAAATAGATAATGTCGATAAACCTATTAGCATCATAACTAAAACTGTCATTGAAGTCCCTAAAGAAACTAAAGTTGCCACAACATCACATATTGTATGTAATCCTACAATTGATATTGGAAAAACGAATTGAAGCTGATTGTAGAAGGCTAGATGCATACCAATATTGGAAATTAAACTCCATCAGGAATCAAAGCTGAAGAAAAATGGGTTTTTGGATTATAAAACATCACCCATTTATCACAAATCTCTGATGCTAGTGAATTTTTGAATACTGGTTACTAAGCAATCAGAAATAGATATTGGAAAAGATTCACAGGAAATGAACCCGTACGATCAAAAAAAGACGATAATAATGATGACGATGATGACTATAAGGTTACAAAAAGGGACCCTTGCCTCTTTACAACCAATAGAGTCAAGTAAAGCTACTGAAAAAGATAAATCAAGTGAAGGAAGTTCAAGAGAAAGTGATGATTCAACTGCATCAGACTCTGAAACTCAGTCTGATTCAGGAAAAAAAGAACTGGAAAAAGAAGGATATGAATCACTCACAGACAGAGAAATTCTAGAGAAGAATGTTCACAAGAAAGATCTACCCACACAAACTGAGATTATCAAGTATAACTAGAATGAACTTGTCAAGATTCACAATGAAGATATGGATATTTTTAGGAAAGTGCTAAACTCAATGGAAAAAAACAAGTCTGAAAGGAAAGATCTGATGAAGAAGATGGATAGTGTCATGAAAAACTGTCATGACACTTTGATTGAAATAAGGAAAAAAACCATTGAATCTGAGGCTAGAAAGACTGAAACTCTGGGAAGGCTTGAGAATCTGGTAAAACAGAATGCTCTTGGTGGAAAACACAATGAAAGACTTAGTAATTTCACAAACTATATTGGCATATAATCAACAACACTTAAACTCGTTTATCCGATGTTTGATTCAGAAGGATAATGCAAATAAGGGGAAAGTTTGGATAACTTAAAAGCAAATGCTGAGGATATGGCAGGTGTTCTGAGCAGCATAGATGAGAAGCTCATTGAACTGAAGAAAGCCAAACTGACATGAATGATGAAGAGATGGAACTGATAGCAAAATTCTCTGTGCCTATAGAGAAAAGACTTGGATTAGATTCAGAACTATACAGTATCTTCAAAAGCCTACCTCCTAAAGAAAATAAAACCAGGGAACAATCATTGGAAAACATTCTGACAATGAAGAATGTTCTTGTTCATTACTGGAACAAACTGGACAAATGGGAAGAAAATGAAACGCTTGAAAAAGCTGAGAATGAGGTTGGGAAAGTTGATTTTGGACCTGTCAACTATATACTGGAAAACTTGATAACTGATGAAGATATTAAGAAGATCGTGCTGAGATTCACAATTCTGTTTAACAACAAATTTTTCGGAATACACAGCTTGACAACCTCTTGGCAAACCTGGGACAGCATAATTGTTAGAAGTTAGTCCGATCTATAATGATATAATGGAAGCTACTGAAGAATATGACAAGAAGACACTAATAACTGAGAAAGGGAAAGAATAAGAAACTGAAATGAAGACTTAGTTTCATTTTTTAATTATTGTACTTTAATACTCTTTGTAACTGATGCAAAATCCTAATAAAGTATCAGTTCTCAGTTTTGTTCTGTCATTTACTTTTCCGTCCTTATCTTTTTGCATTGCTTTTAAGGAGGGTATTCGCATCATCAAAAAGGGGGAAATTTTTGGAAATAAAATTTATGTTTTGACGATGATTCATCACTTATTCGATTATTAATTTAAAACCCACGAAGGAAGTGTCATAACTAGCTATTATAATGCAACACAAAAAGATGTATAGGATCAAATGTATAGAATTTAATAGATTCTGATATTTGTATAAGTAATCAGACAAGAACTGTAATAGAATAAGCCTTGAAACTGAGAAACTAAGAATATATTGAGTCTACAAGTGGTAAGTAACCAAAAGAAGAAACTGACTTTGTTGAAAGAACAGAGTACACAAACAGAAACTAAAAAATATAAGTTCGCTGAGGGACACAAACTCAGTTGGCTTAACTAGAAGCTGAAGGCTGAGGGAATAAACTCAGTTGAAAAGGCCGAGGGATGCAGACTTGGTTATTGTAGACTGAAGAACTGAGGGTTCAAACTCTGTTTAGAAATATTTAGGCCAAGACTGTAAAGTTAGAATTAAGGTAAGTCTGTCATGGCCTGAACAATCTTTATGGATCTTGTATGGAGTCTAAGATACATAAGGACAATGACATCTTTGATAACTTAAGTGTTATGGTGTACTCTGATTAATTCAATTAGGAATCAGATGAAAATAGAGTACTAAGTTCTGAAGAAGAGTAAAAATTCAGTTAATGCTCTTAAAACTAAAACACTCAGCTGAAAACAGACAAACTACAAAAACTCAGTTTCAAGCTGATATCACTCAAAATGAAAATGGATCTGAACGTAAAAAAGCAAGCAATTTGATTGGGTGAAGAAATTTCAGAAAGGACACTGACATTCAACAAACTTCAGCAGGTCCACCAACGGATATAAAATAATTCAAATTCAAACAACATGAATGTTGGAACAACCCTTATAAATAGACTACTTCTACAACAAGAAGAGGTGAGGAGTTCAGTAAGATAAATGTATTAAGAATGATTCAAGTAAGGGGGAACAGGAATTAAAAAGAACTCCTTCTATTTGCTATTTGCATGATCCAGATCAAGAAATCTTCAAATTGTTTTTGGCCATTCAAAGAATACATCAAGACTCACACTTGAAGAAAAACAAAGCTACTTGAAAGAGTCATATACATCCAGAAGAACAAGCTCACATCACAAGTTTAATCATAGTTATTGATTGAAGTCTCAACTTTAATTTATGAAACACCAAGAAGGTGTAAAGGATAGTTGAGGTGTAGTCAGGAAGATTGTGTTTGTGATCAGCTGGAGAAGAGGCAATACTAACCTCTATGGACTAGTGCAAGCAGTTGTAGAACCGCCAATTTACCTATTCTTTAGTTGCTTAGATAGTGAAGCTAGGGATTAGCCAAAGACTATTAGTTTAGAACTTTTTGTAACCGATCTACCTCAAAGAGTTCTAGTGAAATTTTCCACCGACATCACATAGGAAGATAGGATTGACAGGATTACACCACCTAGAACCTCTATAATTTATGCCTCATTTAGTTACATATTTTACACATTTATTTACAGTATTTTAGCATATATCTCTTTAGATCACAAACTCAGCAAACATTAGAAACTAGGTTAGCACTGCAGTCTTTTATACACACTGATAACTGCACAGTTTTTCCAAAAGGATTTAATATATCCACTGCCAGTTAACTCGGATTATATTGAGTTCAGTTAGCTCAACTCCACACAAGTTTAAATCTGAACCTAAACTTGTGTCAGCCTTTTCATGGGACCAACAGATTTTATGATGAACGTTTGAAGAAAATCCAGATTACCAAAATCAAGGAAAATTAAATCAAGCCAGAATTAAATATGATTCTGAGAATTAAAATAGCCAATGGACGAATTTTTGAATCAAGGAAATCAAGGCTATAAATAGAAGACAATGACAGAAAAACCAAAAAAAGAACACACACAGAAAATATCAAAGTACTGAAACTCTTTCAATTTCACAAGCCTTTTTGAGCTGAAAATATAAATCTAGCAGATCAAAACTCAGAGAATAGAGCATGAAATCCATATCAAGTACTGAGTCTGATCATCTCTGTGTGAATCTAATTCACACCAAACTGAAGAAATTGAATCAGATTGTCTGTGAAGGAATTGCACCCTTGATGTGATAGTTGTGGAAGGATTTGTTCTCTCGGAGCCATGTGGAAGACTGAGTCACTGAAGCTTTTGTAGCCAGGGAGTGACAGTCTTGAGATTGTGAAGCTTTTGAGCCAAGGATAATCATAATTATTCTATTGGTGAAACACAATAGTGAATTCTTCAAATCATAACAGGAGAAGAGTGGATTAAGGGATTACACCACCCTGAGCCACTATAAACCTTTGTGTTCGTTTACTTACTGCACTTTACTTTATAGCATTTCTTTACTGCATTTTATTTATACTATGTGTGTGCTTGAACTTCTTTGAAACAACTTTTAAGAATGGACTTATCTGTTGTCCAAAAGCTTTTAAAATAAGAAATGTTTTTAAAACTCCAGTATAGTCATTCACCCCCCCCCCCCCTCTGACTATACTTTCACCCTTCTCTAGGACCAACAATAATTCTTGCCCTACATAATTTATTGCAGTTTATTTCCGCATTTTTTTTACTGCAAGTATAAAATCATCAATCTCCTGACCTAGAAACTGAATATACATACTACACTGCAGATTATCCAATACATAGCATCATCAAGTTTAACAACAAGTAAAAAGACTTGATTATTATTCCGATGCACCAGACTCAGCAGACCTTATAGTCAGCATACTATAGATCAACAACTCTATATAAACTCCAAAATGTTTTAAGTGTTAAGTTTATTCACCCCCATCTAAACTTAACCAATGCCTATCAAAGAACTAACAAATTGTATCAGAGCATATCTTTTGTTCTGAAGTGATTCTCACTTGTCGTTCTTGTGAAAAACTCTGAAATTTTTTTCAAGTTTATGTTTTTCAAAAACTTTGCATCATGGATAACAATCAGTATGCTAGACAGATGTTGATGTGTAGCATGGGTAGATTTGATGAGTATAAGTACCGTATGAAGGCTTATCTAGCAGCTACACACGATGAGATGATGGATGTGCTGACAGATGGACAACTCTAAATCATTCATGTGCAAACTATTGGTTGTGTGCAAACCAGAGTTCATAAACCAAGGGAAAATTAGGGTCATGAAGATAGAAAGAGGGCAAATTTGAACAATATTGCTATAGATATTATCTGTAGAACATTAGATAGCAATATGTACCTGAAGGTGAAGGACTTCAAAACTGCAAAATAATAATGGGAAAAGTTGCAGCTGATCGGTTAAGGTTATGATTCAATCAAAAAGAACTAAGTCACTGTGGCCAAACAGAAGTTCCAAGAATTCAGAATGAAATCTGGTGAAACCATTGAGCAAATGGAATCATGGTTTAATGCTATACTGGATGAACTGACCCTACTGAATGTGATTTACACAAAAGAGGAAATTAATTCAAGAGTTTTGAAGGCTTTACCAGGAACCTGGAATATGAAGGTGATTCCTGATGAGGAATCAAGGAAACTTCAAGATGAGGATACCTTTACGATATTCTCAGATCTGAAAGCATATGAATTCAGTGAAGATCCTGGTGTGTGTGCTGAAAAGGAAGTTCCAAAGACTACTGCATTGGTTGCTGCACGCAGAGAAGAATCAGCAAATCCTCATGTTGTTGAACTGGATGAAATAGATGTTAGGTGTAGTGCCCGAAAAACAATTTGTGTAATTGTTTTTGATATTGGATGACATAATTTATCTCACCTTAGTTACTTGCTTTGTGCTTGTAAAGTAATACACTACTGCAAACCCTAAGTATATCTGTATGTAACCACTTAACTTAGTGTATGGATTACACGTGAGGATTGAGTTAGTGGAGATATGCTTAAACTGTTAGTCCGTGGTGAACTTAATCAGAGTATAGGGTCTCTTGATTAAAACACCAATAATGCGCCCAGAACACCTTAGGGTGTGATAGTCTTATCTCGGGTATCGGTAGAGGGTACTACGTGGGGCATTTATATATGATGGCATTCATATAGAATTTGGACCGGTTTAATCTGAATTTCGATATAATTCCGTAATCGTGGAATCTTATTAAATCATTAGATGATCATATATGGATCAACCTTAATCCTGAGGTGATCACAGGGTGCTGCTTGTCTCGGGGTAGTGTTTGATGTGTTAGTTATGGTTCACTTAGATATGTGTTCCAAGCCACTTCTCATTGGCACTATCTCTTGATGAGTGAGTATTTCTGATTTTCACAGACATGGAATCCATTCCTTCCTACGGGAAGTAGAGAGACAGTCCCCTTATTTGTTAGCCCTAAGAAAGTGATCGATCCCGGGAGTTTCGTATTTGACTAATTAGCTACTAGTCAGATATGCATACTAATTGATCATCAGGGGGTTAATGGTAAATAAGGATAAGATATTCTGAGTCGGGTTCACGGAGACTTCCCACTCAGAATGGACAGTCTATGGAGGGTTAATCCGTATGTAGTGATTATATCAATGGACGCTTATTCACTCTATGGGTTGAGTATAAGTATACATCTATAACCGGTAGAGTTCAGTTTCGGGTTTATAGTGGCGTAATCCCGGAATTAATAATTAATGTACTTATTTTGTTCGATGAATAATTAATTATTGGAGCTACTGGTTATAGGTCCATGGTCCCTGATGTGGCTTCTGTAATTCAGACTAATAATCTTGTTATTTGGGCCTCAGTGATAATTAATTAGCTGGGTTAATTAATTGATATGCATGAATATTATTTAGTTGGGGTAAATAATATAATACACATAAAAGACATTTTTTGTGGGCTAAAAACCCTACAAGGTGGCGCCATTTATGTCTCTAATTAGCACAAGAATTAATTTTCTTGTGTTATGGAAAATAAAAGATATTCTTGTTATGTGATTAGTTGGATGACATATTATTTGGTTTCCTATTGGTCAATAATATGTCACAATTATTCATTAAGGAAAATATCGTTTTATTTTATTTAATTAATTATTTATTTAATTAATTAAAACTTGGAGACACAAGGATTTGCTCTCCTATAAAAGGAGAGTTATTCCAAGTGTAAAAACACAAGGAAAAATTTTGCCCCATACACCATGAAAGAGAGAAAAAATTACTTTTCTTGTTTAGGGTTTTAGAGGAAGAAAAACTCGCCGTTTGGAGAACACATCGGAAGATCAAGGCTTCTCTTCCCGATATTGGTAACATAAACTTAACCCCCTTGTAGTAGTTTAAGTCTTTTAATTATGTGTTGTGATGTATAAGTCGTGATCCATCTGCTGCGCGTAGATCTAACCCGTTTAGATCTAAGATCCTACATCCTTCATGTGGTATCAGAGAAAGGTTCCACGATTTATATAGTCATAAGCATAATTAAACGATTTAAAGGAGTGGAATTGCATGTAGGTAAATTTTATTTATTGTTTTATGCATTGATAATGATTAATTGCTATGATTGAAGAGATGGATTGGGGTTGGCACCGTTTACCCGTTAGATCTATTGTAAACTCATATAAACGATGAAAATCCGTTCATTGAGTATAGGAAATTATGTAATTTATTTTTATTGCAATTTAATTTCCTAGAAATAGATCTGTTTAGTTTCTGTTTCGTATTTCCGTTTTCCCGTTTATTGAGCCGTTTAAACAAAAATCCCTCCGGTCAGAATCAAGATTAAAAGATGATGAACAATTTCTACAAATTTGGTGTCGATCGGAGTTCGTCTCAATATCCGTTCGTTGCTGCAAAGAGGCTGCTGTAACAGAAAAACGCAGGATTCACAGAAAAGTGGTAAGTAACTAGAACGTTGTACTCATTAATCTTACATGCGATTAATCTTTCGGAAGAGATATTTCTCTTGAACCTTCAAGACTTAAGTGACGTAAATAAGTATGTCACTGCTGTCACTCATGTTGAATGAGAGACAACCATAGTTAGTTTGAAAGATGATTGGGACGGTAAAATTCTTTTAGTGAATTTTTAATAGTTTAGTGTCTACACGAGAAATTTTCTAATAGAAAAATTAGAGAATCATAAATTAAAGTGTCGGTAGTTAGACGGTATTTGGAACCGATAAACTAGTGGGAGCTTTTATCTGTTGTTTTTCTAATTTATTAGAAATTTAGTCCTACTGGGTAACGCTTTCATTAGACATCCCACAGTTCACGAGTAGTGTCTACTCAAACGAACTACTAGTTCAAGACTATTTCCTTTTAAGGAAAGTCAAGAATGGGAAAGAATGTCTACAAGTGTTAATCATCTAAAATAAGATTGAGGCTAAACCGAAATATTAATTAAAGAAAGTATAGGATAAGGAAAGTGATTTCGGATCACAAACCAATGAATCCTTAACCACTTTCTTAACCGAGTAACTCGACTCGGTAGCTTAGTTCTTTGGAAGAACAAAGAAGCTATGCATTAACAATTAATAAAGTAGACAACGGGCAGTAATTTCAGCTAGAATAGTGAGAGTGATAAAAGGAAATGAATTTCGGATTCTATCCTTGAATATCACAGAAAAATTTATTTTTCTGTTTACAAATTCGTTGAAACAAATGGATTCACTTTCATCTCGATACTACAGTTTCCTTAAATAAAGTGAAGATGACATTTGTAGTACGAATATGAGACTTGGACTTTTGTTTGATAAAGAAAGAACCACTAAGAAAAGCTGAATAGGTATGTGTAACACATCTAAAACTATTAAAGGTAAAAGGTTTCCGTATTAAGATAAACGACCCTTCAATATCTATTAATTAGTGCATATATCCTAGAGATAAGACCTGACGACAGGCTAAGGGTGATTCATATCTCCCAGTCTTAAACACTATCTTAAAGAAACAATGACAAAGTTTCCTTTCAATCGGGAGAGGGTAATCGATTTGAAGAGGTAACATAGCTTGTTCATGATGACCTTCGGGGTCTAGTGAGAGATACAAGCTAGTGGGAGATTTTGAATGGTGACATTTTTTCTGATAACTACTCAAAACGCTGGTTAGTTTATCGAAAGAATACGAGGAGGAGTCTCTGATTTTAGCGAGAGAATAGAGTATTCCATGCTCGTAAATTGGCTATCACATAGTCTTGGGGTGATGTTCGGCCCTGCCTCCTAGTGGAATGTTTTTCACTGAGGAAGAAACCATAGACTTGCCCCATATATAGTTATTGATGTGCTGCAATACACTATTAAACTCGATTAAGATAATTTGGTGCAAAATAACGGTTAACATTATTATGTAAACCGAGAAGTCTATCTGGAAGATGCTAGTGAATTTATGGATAAGGAGTGAATTCGGTTCACACCACTTCCGTAAATGTAAGCATTTAGCACTTAATGCTTGAAGGTAGGACTGGAGATTTTGCGCAAACGTTCAGATTGTGACTGTTCGTGAAATATCTTAATGTGTCGAGTGAAGGTTGGTTATAAGATTCTTGAGATCAGAAAGTGACGGTTGAACTGTCACAAGCCTTCTGATAGAATCTATAAGTAACAGCCTTAGACCTTGGAGTACGATTACCCAAAGGAAGTTACTATCTAATTTAATCAGACCACGTCCAGCATCGGTTGTTGGTGATTACACTGATAAATACTACTAGACCAGAATGTCAATCCACCGAAAACGAAGTGGGAGTATGGTTTAACCGTTGACCCATTGTGGTTTTATGGACTTTACAGTCTGTTGGGGTGATTGATAACCTATGGCTCTTGGTAGGGTTTGTATAGGATTACGATCATAGAGGTTGGTTTGAAAACCTTAACCCTGTGAATGGAGTTTTGGTACTCTCTGCTCATTGACCTCTCAGTAGAACCACACGAGTGTCTCAGGCCGAGTGGGAGCAATTGGATCTACACGGAAAAGATTCGAATTAATAGGAAATTTTAATTTTCAGCGCAATGCTGAGTGGTATAGGGGTGATTCCCTGACAAGTAGAGAGTTAACTAGACCTTGAACTCTCTCACCACTCAGTCTTGCAAGATTTAAGAAAGCGGAAAATAGGGTGATACCACGAGACTTTCTTGCCAAAAATGGATTCGAATTCATTCGTAATGTAAGGTCTTGGTTAGAACAAACGACAAGATGACTTCCGGGGCTTATATCCTTTGTGGATTTAAGAGAACCTCTCGGTCATTTAAATTCACATGTTTTAAAATATGTGGACTTGACGAGAATATTGATAAGTCTTTCGTATTTGGATATCAATATTGGTAAAGTAGTAGTATTAGTGTTCATGAATGATAACACTGAAACGGTTGGAAACAACATGTGTGTGCTATCTGAAGTCGGAAACTGACGGGCCAAGATTCTCTGGATGAGAGATTTGGACTATATTCTAAGAATCTGATTCGGTCAAATTCATGAGAATGAGTCATAGGCTATCCCACCTATCTTATTGAATAAGATGATCATGCATATACGTATGCAACATTCATTGAGAGTAGTCCTACCCTACCTACAGGAATGATTCTCTAAATCTTCGGATAAAGAGAAAATGGGATAGAGTCTCTCTTGGATAACGGCAAGTCAGGTTATAACAAGTCAATAGTAGTCAAATCTCGGATTCGAGCATTGAATAGTGGTTTAGTACGTCCTCAAGTATCTTTAGAGAACGAGGAATCATATGCTTCTATATTTAGGTGCAAACTTGAATATGGTTTACTACACTGATTCTGACTTGTAGTCAGATTAAGGATGATCATTAAGTTGATCTCGGGCTCATTGTTTACTCATAGTGCTTAGGATTTCCTTTTTTGGTCTGGGAGTAATTACAAGTCTGTTAAGCCGATATCACTTCATTGTGAAAACAGTGAAGAGATAGCTTAGAAGGATCTTCTCAGTCACAAGAAGTCAAAAGCTTATTGAGAGAGAGTACCGCCTGATTGGAAGGACCGGCAACGTTTCAATCCTAAAGATCGTCTCGAGTCGACAACCTAACTAATCAGTGTACCAAGTCGAGTGCTTGGAGGGTACGGCATTGATGAATATGTCTCATCTTCTTTTAGAGCAAGTGAGAGAGTGTTGTGAATAAGATGAGAAAGGGTGTGCTCTAAAAACAATCGTTGCTTGTCATTTCGTGCAAGTGGGAGATTGTTAGGTGTAGTGCCCGAAAGACAATTCGTGTAATTGTTTTTGATATTGGATGATAGAATTTATCTCACCTTAGTTACTTGCTTTGTATTTGTAAAGTTATACACTACTGCAAACCCTAATTATATCTGTATGTAACCACTTAACTCAGTGTATGGATTACACGTGAGGATTGAGTTAGTGGAGATATGCTTAAAGCTGTTAGTCCGTGGTGAACTTAATCGAGTTTAGGGTGCATTGATTAAAACACCAAGAATGCGCTTGAACACCTTAGGGTGTGATAGTCTTATCCGGATTTGTCGGTAGAGGGTACCTACGTGGGGCATTTATATATGATGGCATTCATATAGGATTGGACCGGTTTAATCGAATTTCGATATAATTCCGTAATCGAGGAATCTAATTAAATCATTAGATGATCATATATGAATCAACCTTAATCTGAGGTGATCATGTGGTCTTTGCTTGTCTCGGGGTAGTGTTTGATGTGTGAGTTACGGTTCACTTAGATATGTGTTCCAAGGCACTTCTCATTGGCACTATCTCCTGATGAGTGATTATTTCTGATTTTCACAGACATGGAACCCACTCCTTCCTGCGGGAAGTAGAGAGACAGTCCCCTTATTTGTTAGCCCTAAGAAAGTGATCGATCCCGGGAGTTTCGCATTTGACTAATTAGCTACTAGTCAGATATGCATACTAATTGATCATCAGGGGGTTAATGGTAAATAAGGATAGGATATTCTGAGTCGGGTTCACGGAGACTTCCCACTCAGAATGGACAGTCTATGGAGGGTTAATCCGTATGTAGTGATTATATCAATGGACGCTTATTCACTCTATGGGTTGAGTATAAGTGTACATCTATAATCGGTAGAGTTCAGTTTCGGGTTTCTGTTGGCGTAATCCCGGAATTAATAATTAATGTACTTATTTTGTTCGATGAATAATTAATTATTGGAGCTACTGGATATAGGTCAATGGTCCCCGATGTGGCTTTTGTAATTCGGACTAATAATCTTGTTATTTGGGCCTCAATGATAATTAATTGGCTGGGCTAATTAATTGATATGCATGAATATTATTTAGTTGGGCTAAATAATATAATACACATAAAAGACATTTTATGTGGGCTAAAAACCCTACAAGGTGGCGCCATTTATGTCTCTAATTAGCACAAGAATTAATTTTCTTGTATTATGGAAAATAAAAGATATTATTGTTATGTGATTGGTTGGATGACATGTTATTTGGTTTCCTATTGGTCAATAATATGTCACAATTATTCATTAAGGAAAATATCTTTTTATTTTATTTAATTAATTAAAACTTGGAGACCAAAGATTTACTCTCCTATAAAAGGAGAGTTATTCCAAGTGTAAAAACACAAGGAAAAATTTCGCCCCATACACCATAAAAGAGGGAAAAATTAATTTTCTTGTCTAGGGTTTTAGAGCAAGAAAAACTTGGAGTTTTTCTTGGTGTTGCATATCAAGGAGGTTCGTTTATCAAGAAGGGTGTCCACCAACCGCCGTTTGGAGAACACATCGGAAGATCAAGGCTTCTCTTCCCGATATTGGTAACATAAACTTAACCCCCTTGTAGTAGTTTAAGTCCTTTAATTATGTGTTGTGATGTATAAGTCGTGATCCGTCCGCTGCGCGTAGATCTAACCCGTTTAGATCTAAGATCCTACATCCTTCAATAGAGGAACATATGGTGTTAATGACAAAGAGAATCAGAATGATGAAAGCAGGAAAATCATTCCTTAAGAACAATGTCAAAAAGATACATAAGAAAAAGGAGGAACCAAAGAAAGAACATGAGTACATATGCTTTAAGATCAAGAAGCCTGGACACTTCAAGGCTGACTATCTAGATCTACTGAACAAGAGACCCACTCATCAGATGAGGCCTGCTAGAACTGCACTAGTTGCTGGTGATGAATCTGATTATAGAGTAGAGACTAAAAAAGCCTTATCTGGAAATGAATCAGATGACACAACTCTTATGGCACACAAGGAGAACATGGATGAAGTATTTAATAATGTATCTACAAATACCCCTGCTGCTAGTGCATATTCTTCAACTCATTGCTCTAATTCAACAGATTCTGCTGTGGATGAACCTCTAGATGCCCTCCTTAATCAACTAAGGATAATACAATCTGGTTATGAGATTATAAAGGCTGAAAGAGAAAAACTCGAAGCAGAAATCCAAAGATTGCATTCCGAATTAAGAATTCTCAAGGGCAAGGAAATCGATTCTGACAAGATGAAGCAGAGGGTTGCGGCATCAGCAGTAGCAGTTGAATCTATGGCATAATCAAGTTCCACAACTATATTTAAATTTGGAAAGCCATATGGTGATAGTACAGGACTTGGATTTGACACTCAACAACCTTCTAAGGATGGATCTAGTAAGGTCGTTGCACCTTGTACAGGATTGGAACAAATTTTGTAGCTGAACAAAAATGTATACTCCATAAGGCTGCTGAGATAGATAAACCTAATAAGAATGTTTCAAAGAAGGAAAATCAGAGTGCTAAAAGGTCAGCAGCACATAACAACATCGGATGATTCAAAAGAAGGTCTCCTGCACCCTTTAGACCTGGAAATTGTAGATCTGTTGGACCACAAAAGGCTAATCCAAGATCAGCCCAGAACCAGAGATATCCTAAAAACAATAATGTGAAACCTAAAATGCTAATCTTTCAAGGGATAACTATCTCAAAGGGAAAGGCGGATTGTTCCCCGTTGACTAGGATTGGGATATTCATGGACCTGATGTTAGAACTTCAAGGTTTTACCATAATGTTAAGGCTAGACCTCAACAGTGTGTTAGGAAATCTATGGGGGAACGCAGCGGAATTCAAAATTTTGATTTCCTTTTACCCAAGATCGACTTCGTTTAAGCAATAAACAAATAAGCTAGTAGACGGTGGTTACCTTGGTTGATCTAAAAGATCGACGCTTTGACCGTCTAAGGAGAGTAGTTCTACATAGAGCCGCCTAAGTGTCCGGCCTCTACCGCTAGTCCACACGAACAGCCCGCCGGAATCTCATCATGGATTGCTATTGGAAAACTCCGGTTGCTACACCAGCCTTTTTCCCTTCTCTCCAACTCTAAATAGGATGCTCTCTATTTTACACAAGAACTATTAGCTTTTGGAATTGTGTTGTACAAAAGAGCTTGACACCCACCTCTTATTTATAGTACACGTGGTGACCCTACTTGGTGTGGAGGAGAAGAAAACATTTTCCCAATAAAATAAGGAAAATAAAATTGATTGATTTATCTCATTTAATTTAATATCTTATATTAAATACTCCAATATATTGTCAATATCTTATATTGACTATATTTATCTTATTACCATAAATTAATTTACACATGTGTTCAAATCTATAGCCATTAATATCTAATATTAATATATGCCAATCTTATTAATTAAATTGCACAATCCAAGTGTATCTTAATACACTTAATCATGCGCCCCATATAGCCTTCTATTGGCTTCCGGAATATTCTTTAATATATAATACTATGATTAATTAATTTACAAAATACATGTATATAATATACACACATAAATTCAACATACACATATCTAATATATGTATATTTAATTAATCAACATAATTAATATCTTGTATTTAATTTATTCATAATAAATAAACACCACCATATTAATTTACCACTATAATCTTTATAGTCTCGAGATAAACTTTCTTTATTTGGTTATCAATTATAACCACATTTTAATCCGACTTGATGTTCATATGTGTGTGACACGATAGGCTTCCGAATGTGATGGCCGTAGACACAAAGTGCAAATTACAAAAATGCCCTCCATGCTTGACGATCACGGGATAGAGTCAAGCAACACACCATGACCCCCAATCATCATAAGAGTCAAATGCAATGACTACTACCTTTCATGTGAAATAGTTACCGTGTAAATTACAATCCTATCGCTGTAATAATATCCATACGTTCGTTAGTCGAGTGTCAAAACATCAACGACCGTATCTTATAATCTGGATATCATGCTCTCCCTTGAAGTAACTCATTTACTCCCACTTTGCAAAGATTAATAAGAGTAAAACATTCCTTATAAGAAGGCCTTTTCGGATATTCACCCCTACTAATAGGGTACGTGATTTCCAGACGACCAAACATGTATTCTCCGCATGCTTCAGTATCACACCCAATCACTACCACATGATCGCCCCGGGACTAGGGGAAACCTCAATAGTGTCAAAGCATGAAAATCCACATCATGATGCCATGTAGACTCCGGGCCTAAGGATAATTACACAACCGTCACATAGTGTGACACTTATCCGTGTAAGTGGGTCATTCTAATGTACGCATTCCTTAATTCACGTCCATGTACAGACCAAGTGTCTCTACACTTTGATATACGAGATCTATCCCTGCCCTTAAAGACAGAAGACATGTAATACGTGCTAGTCTGTTTGTACTATCAATGTCCTGTTTAATATTACATCAGCATAGAGACATTTAAGTATCAAACTTGTTAAAGTGATTAGAGATCTCATCAACCAAAATCGCCTATCATGGTTTCTCTATCACAGTTTAATACTAAGGACGTTATCATATAACAATTCACAATTGGTTCTTTAAAAGAACAAATATATGACAATAGAAAAGCCATTTTATATATGCATAAACATAAAAAAAAAGTAGAAATGATCCGACCCGGTGGGATCCGGTCCAACCCGATTGGGTTTAGGACACTATTTCAACAATCTCCCACTTGGCTTAAATCCAATCACTCGCACACACAAGACCAAGTTGAAACACAAGAATCTCATGCAGTACTCACAACCAACCCTAGCTGTGAACGGATCGATATCCGTGGGGACTCACACTATCTTCATACCATGCTCCAAATGACCAAGTCAAATGAACCACCTCAACACACACACGGATCACTGACGAGACCTTGGTCTTTTCTATAAGCAATGAATCCACTTACTATATCCACTATATGAAGAGTCATGAGAAAGTATGAAAGTAAATCTGGTGAATGTCGAGAGTATCCTTAAACAAGTTAAGGATGAGTTCTAGTTTATTCAAACTTGGAAATAAATTAACGTAGATATACAGACGCGTATCCAGAGTCTTATGAAGGCGAGTGGGAGCTAAATTCTGGGTTTGCAGTCACTTTGATTAAGTGATATAGTGATCTGGAAATGTTCTTGGCTATGGGTCACTGTAAACTCTACAACTAGGCCAAAACACAGTAGTTCCTTGAAGGCATAGCGGGAGCAGTACATGGATCTAGAAGGTTCATTCCTGAACCTTGTATACTCTATTCATCGATAAGAAAAAGAAAAAGCGTGAACGAGGGTTGGATTGAAGATAAAATAGAATCCTGGGTCGCGAACAGTGATTCGATTGGTGATGAAGAAAGAGAATTCTTGGTTCCGTTCTCCATCTTAACGACAGAAAAGAGGATTGATCCAATTCTATGGTCCGCTAGTTCACGCAAATCCGAAGAAGTTATCACGGACGAGCCACATGCAGGGAAACTTGCACGTGTGGTTCTGGCCGGGCTTTCCTGAGGTATCTAATAACATCCAGCATTACCTTTATGATGGTTCCTATCGCAGTAGCGAAAGAAACATTTTCATAAGCATCATATTAACCTTATCTTTAGGACTAACATCCTAACATAGATAGACCTTGAGAACACCGGCCAGCAGTATCTCCTTTCGCGATCTATGCTAAACTCTTTTAGCATCACATCTATATAGGTAAATAGCAGTTAAATCTATCACTATAGATTCTTATTTCCAAAAAATAAGAACTGCCAATCCAAGTGCTTTAAAGACCTTGAACTACCAAACATTATTTGACTGTGACATGGGGTGGCAATTCCCAAGAGAGATATCTAATACCTTACTCAAAAATCGTAATACACTCCCACTATACATCTTGCACATTGGGCATATCCTTCTTTTGACTAAATCAAACTCCTTTGATTATCAAACAAAGAAATCATCTAGAGAAACTTGTTTGAGTCCATAAATGGATATCATGGACTCACATATCATGTTATCGTCTATGACCATCGAGCTGTTTGCCCAACGTCTTCAACACTATCTGTTGGACATATTCTATGTTTTAGTGATGAGTGCCAGACTAGCTGTTATAGAGCAAAGGCAAAAAGATGTCTACATCAAATGTATAGGCTTATTAGAGTTTGATCTTTGTATAGGTTTGATCAAACAAGCACTGTAAAAGGTCAGCTGACTTTCATCAGCAGACCTGTCTAGGTCAGTAAGGTACCTGAGTCAGGAGACTAGTTTAGGGACCTACTGAAGACTGAAGGCTAAGGGATCAAACTTAGTGTTTAAAGTCAAGGATATGGAATCAGAATTTAGGGAAGTCTGTGATGATCTAAACTGAATACATATACCTTGTGTACAAGGTCTAAGTTCCATAAGTTAAGTGGTGATTGGAACTTAGTCATGTTCAAATTGGTGTAGGCTAACTTCATAACAAAAAGTTAGATGAAAAGAAGTCAGATGCAGTGTTTCATAAACACAGCAAACTTGGAACAGTTGACTTACAAGTATTTCAGCAGACTTACATACACAAGAACCTGCTGAATATATATTTCGATTTAATCAAAGGTTACATTGGAAGATTACAAGAATAAGGACAGATAAAAAGTCTTGATTTTGTCAACATATCAATGGTTGAGATTAAAGGGACGTCGGAAAGATTCAGAGATTTATCCAATGGATACAAGTCAAAGGGTGTATAGTCTGAAAACTGTCAAAAAGTAAACTGACAATGTCAATACTATGTACAAGGATAGAATGCAAGTGAAGATAGGGACAAATCTGAAATGGCTATGTTTTGAATTTCAAACACAAGTCACAAGGACTCTCACCTATAAATAGAAGACCCCTGATACAAAAACAAGTGATGAATATTGATGAAAAATAACAATCAATCTTGAGTTATCAGATTCTTATGAAGAAATCACCCTGCTGACATTACTGAGCTTAAAGCTACTAATCTAGAATTTCTTCAAGTGTAACCTGCTATCAAATTACATCAAGTATATACACTTGAAGATTCCAAGCTGCTGATCATTTCATCCTGATCAAGCTGCTGAAAGCTGAATCACTTACTTGATTTAAACTTTCTTTTACAAGAAACCGGCTGAAGGCAGTGCAACATCTTTGGGTGTCAAGGACTGTTGTTTGTGGTGGAGCTGGAGAAGAGGCAATCCTACCCTTCAAGGACCAGTGGAATACTTTGGAGCAGCAATCCTACCTGTTTCAAGTGTTCAGTTTGTGAAGCCATAGTTATTGGTGAAGGACAGAAAAGTTAGAGATTTTTGTAACTGCAACCTCAAAGATCTCTAGTGAATTATCTCCAACATCATAGGAGAAGAGTGGCCTGACAGGATTACCCCACCTGGAACCACTATAAAATCTGCCTATTTACTTTCTGCATTTAATTTATGCATTTAGTATATTAAGCACATCAATCTACTGAAACTAGCAACTGAATCACACACTCACACTACTGAGTATCTAATACTTGGTATCATACTTTAACAACAAGTAATAAGGCTTAATTTGAATATATTCCGCTGCAACAAATTTAGCAAAATCAACGATCGATGAACTATCGAGTGTCGTGATCTCTTGAGTGGTCGTAGACTCTTGAGACAAGTGAGCATCGAACTTGCTATGTTTGTTTACTCCAAAAAGTTTTAAGGGTTAAGTTTATTCACCCTCCCCCCCCCTCTAAACTTGACCAAAGCCTTTTCAAGGGACCAACAATTGGTATCAGAGCAGTGCTTGTTGTGCTTGTGAAAATACTTCAAAAACTTTTTCATGTTTCTGATTTTCAAAGCTTTGCATCATGGATAATAATCAATATGCTCGAACTATGTTGATGTGCTCCTTATATCGTTTTGATGAGTATAAACGTCGTATTCAGGCTTATCTAGCTGCAACACAAGATGAGATGATGGATGTGCTGACTGATGGACCACTGGAGATCACTAAGTCAGTAACAGTGGGAATTGAAACTCAGTATGTTCCAAAGCCAAAAAAAGAAGGGAATGCTGAAGATAGAAAAAGAGCAAACCTCAACAATATTGCTATTGATATCATATACAGAACCTTGGATAGCAATATGTACATGAAAGTGAAGGATTGCAAGACTGCAAATGAACTTTGGGATAAGTTACAATTAATTTGTGAAGGCACTGATGCAATCAAGAAAAACAATATCAGTGTAGCCAAAAAGAAGTTTCATGATTTCAAAATGAAACCAAATGAAACTATTGAACAAATGGAGTCAAGATTCAATGCTATCATGGATGAACTCACCCTACTGAGTGTAAACTACTCAAAAGAAGAAATCAATTCTAAAATCTTAGAAGCCCTACCTGTAAAAGAAGTTTGGGAAATGAAGGTGACTGCAATAGAAGAAATGAGAAGTCTACATGAATAGGATACCTTCAAGTTATTTTTAGATCTCAAGGCATATGAATTCAGTAAGAAACTTGTACCTGAGACTGAAAAGGAAGAACCAAAGACCACTCCAATGGCTGCCACACATCAAGAAGAATCGTCAGGAGCTCAAGATGATCTATTGGATGAGATGCAAGAGCAATTTGCTTTACTGAGCAAGAAAATCAGAATGATGAAAAATAGAAGGGGTTCTCCAAGGAATTTCACAAAGAAATCTAGTGAAAAGAAGAAGGAAGAATTCAAGAAATACAATGATTACTGGTGCTTTCAATGCAAGAAACCAGGACACTTCAAACCTGACTGTCCTGAACTAAAACAGAAAAAGGAACCTGATTATCTTTGCTTCAACTGCAAGAAACCTGGACATTTTAGACCAGATTGTCCAGATCTACTGAAGAATAAGAATCAGCAAAGAAGACATGGCAAGAAACCAATGATTGCTGATGATGAATCAGGATATGAAGTTGAATCAGAAAAAGGAAATGAATCTGATGATACTGCACTTGTTGCTGATATGGAAGATTATGCTTTGATGGCAAATATGGATGAAACAGAGGACGTATACAATTCTGTATCTATAAACACTCCTGCTGAAAGTGATTGTGACAATGAAGAAACTTTGGATGACATCCTTAATCAACTGAGGAAAATACAATCTGGTTATGAGATTGTGAAGGCTGAAAAAGAAGCTCTTCATTCAGATGTTGAAAGATTAAAAGCTGAATTATGAATTCTCAAAGGAAAAGAAAGAGTGTGGACAGAATCAGCATAAGCCTGCTGTGCATTCAGTAGCTGCTGAATCTTCTGAACAATCTAATTCATCCACTGCATTCAAATCTAGAAAGCCTTATATATGGTGATAGAACAGGCCTTGGATTTTGAACTCAGCAATCTACTAAGAGTGGATCTAGCAAGGTTACTAAACCTAGTACCAGAATTGGTCCTAAGTTTGTACATGCACAAGCTCCAATTCCCAAAAAGGTTGCTGAGGCAGTAAAGCCTATTGAGAATACTTCAAAGAGGCAAAATCAAAAGTCAAAAAGGACATCAGTACCTAATAAAAAGAATAAATCCAAAGGTAGGACTGCTGGACCTTCTAGACCTGCTACTAATTCTGCTGGACCACAAAAAGGGAAAAATCAAAAATATTCCAAAGATAAGAATCCAAAACCCAAAATTGTTAATTTTTCTAGGGATACTTATCTCAGGGGGAAAGGTAGATTGTTCCCTGCTGATGCAGATTTGAATATTCCTGCCCCTACTATTGGAAACAATAGATATAACCATAATGCTAGGGTAAACCTCAGCAATGGACTCAGCAGAGGACTCAGCAGAGGACTTATACAACACCTCAGCAGGGACCTCAATAGACTCCATATTACAAGGCTGCTCCTAACAGACTGCAAACCTATGGTTATGTTAGTGCATCTAACAATAGAAATCACTCCAAACAGCATTACATACTTAAAGGCCAGAAAGCATAAGTGAGTCCTACACAACCAAATGTTAGACCTTATGGAGGTGTAGAATACATGTATGAACAAAAGTATAACACTTTTCAAAGAAGACCTTATGGAAATTTTCCAAGGGTCATGCTCACCACTGACCACTATGGACGCAAATAGTTTTGGGTACCTAAAATACATTAACTTTGTTTTGTAGGGTGTCTGGTACTTTCGCAGTGGATGTTCCAGACATATTACAAAGAATAAGCTAGCACTGTCTGACAAACTATGTTGCAAAGGATGGACCAAGAGTGAATTTTGGCAACATGAACACACCAGGATACACAAGAGGATATGGCACACTTGTGAGAAATGGATTAACTATCAGGAATGTTGCATTTGTGGAAGGACTGGACTACAACCAACTGAGCACTGGAAAATTTTGTGACATGGGTTACAAGGTCACTCTTGACAAAGGCACATGTATTGTCATTAGTGAAAAAGGTGATCAAGTTGTGTTGGCTGGAAGAAGACAATAAAACATGTATGTTGTGGATAGGTCTACTGCTGTTCCAGAGACACGCATGATTGTGTATACAAAGTCAGAACTGAATTGGTTATGCATAAGAAACTGGTGATTTGTCTACCTGAGATCACATTCAAAAAGGATGCTATATGTGATGCTTGTCAGCAAGGTATACAGACCAAGTCAAGCTTCAAGTCAAAGACCAAACAATCTACAAAGAGAGTTTTGGAGCTAATGCACATGGATTTATTTGGACCAGTAACACCAACAAGTGTAAAAGGAATGAAGTACACTATAGTAGTTGTGGATGATTATTCAAGGTACACTTGGGTAGTATTCATGAACAAGAAAAGTGAAACACTTCAAAAGATGCCTGAACTTTTGAAGAGATTGCAAAATGAGAAAAGTTTAACAGTGGTGAAGATCATATCAGACGAGGGTACTGAATTTCTCAATAAAGTTATAAGAGAATATTGTGAGCAGAATGGTGTGCTGCATCAACTAGCACCTGCTGGTACACCTCAGCAAAATGGGGTTGCTGAAAGAAGAAACTGGACTTTGAAAGAAGCAGGAAGAACTACGATTTGTGATGCTCTATTGCATGAAAGATATTGGGCTGATGCAGTCAATACAACATGCTATACACAAAACATGACCTCCGTGAACAAAAAGCTGCTGAAGACACCTTATGAGATTTGGAATGGAAGGAAACATAATATATCCTATTCCATCCATTTGGAAGAAAATGTTTATACTAAATCATAAGGAGCAATTGAAGACATTCCAACCAAAATCAGATGAAGGAATCTTCTTGGGATATTCATCTGTCAGCAAGGCATTCAGGGTACTGAATAAAAGAACACTGAAACATGAAGAAACAATACATGTTGTATTTGATAAACCAAAGTTCAATGGAATGGAAGATGAAGCTTCAGAACCTGCTGAGAATAAACAAGTCACCGATGCAGAATATGTTGATCTTTTGGAAAGGATAAATGACTTAAAGATTTCTGACTCTGCCCCTGCTGAACACCCTACTGGTAACACTACTAATGCAACAACTGAGGCAGTTCAAGGATCTGCTGAAGCAACATTAGACCCTACTAAAGATGATGTTCCTGAGAATCAAACTAACCAAAATCCACAATGGTTAAGGGATCACCCTGTTGAGCAAGTTATTGGTAATATACAGCAAGGTGTGAGGACTATAAGACAATTAAAAGAAATGTTTACTTGTTTTCTATCTCAAATGGAGACTAAAGTTGTTGAAGAACCAATATCAGATCCAGATTGGATAATTGCTATGCAAGACGAATTTAATGAATTTGAAAGAAATGAAGTTTGGACACTAGTGGAAAGGCCTACTCATGCAAATATAATTGGAACTAAATGGGTATACAGAAACAAATTGGATGAATATGGTACAATTGTGAGGAATAAGGCCAGACTAGTAGCAAAATGCTATTCTCAAGCAGAAAGGAATAGAATTTGATGAGACATATGCCCCAGTTGCAAGATTGGAAGCTATAAGATTATTCTTGGCATATGCTGCTCACAAAAACTTCAAAGTATACCATATGGATGTTAAGAGTGCTTTTTTGAATGGCATTCTAGAAGAAGAGGTTTATGTTCAGCAGCCACCTGGTTTTGAAATTAAAGATCATGAAGATAAAATGTACAGACTTAACAAGGCACTTTATGGTTTGAAACAAGCACCAAGAGCATGGTATGAGACCCTAACTCAATTCTTGGTGGACAATGGTTTTATCAAAGGAACCATTGACAATACTCTTTTCAGAATCAATGAAGGAGACAGCTCCCTGCTGGTATAAATTTATGTTAATGACATAATCTTGGGTTCTGACAATTAATTGCTATGTGAAAAGTTTGCTAATCTCATGAAAAGCAAGTTCCAAATGAGTATGGTGGGAGAGATGAACTACATTTAGGGATTACAAGTCACACAAATGAAAGATGGAATCTTCATTCATCAAACAAAATACACCAAGGAGTTACTGAAGAAGTTTGGCATGAAAAATAGCACTAAAATGTCAACTCCAATGAGTACAAACATTAGATTGGACGAAAACAAAGAAGGCAAAGATGTTGATCAGACTTTATACAGAAGGATGATAGGCAGTCTGCTGTATCTTACTGCCAGCCGACCTGATATATCGTTTGTTGTAGGTGTTTGTGCAAGATTTCAATCTAAACCTAAAGAAAATCATCTAGCTGCAGTAAAACGGATTCTCAAGTATCTAAAAGAGACTTTGGGAGTAGGGATATGGTATTCAAAAGATGGAAGCTTCAAGGTTATATCCTACTCAGATTCTGATTATGCTGGATGCAAAATTGATAGAAAAAGCACTACAGAACCACATCGGTTGATGGGAAATTGGTGGTTTCTGGTTCAAACAAGAAGCAGACTCAGTATCAACTTCCACTCTTTGGTGAATATATAGCTCTTTGGAAGTTCTTTGTGCACAAATACTCTCGTTAAGACAACAATTAAGGGATTATGGAATTAAAGAAAGAGATATTCCTATTATGTGTGACAACACAAGTGCAATTGCAATCACAAAAAATCCTATTTTGCACTCAAGAACCAAGCATATAGATGTGAGACATCACTTTATAAGAGATCATGTTGAAAAGAAAGATGTGGTGGTTCTTTACATCCATACTGAAGATCAACTTGCTGATATTTTTTACTAAACCATTGGATAGTGAAATATTTGCTAAGTTAATGACTGAATTTGGAATTATAAAAATTGACTGATAAACTTTAATGATCCGCAGTGTACTGGAATTCACCAAGGGGATTAGTCTTTACTATGTTGGATGAGCTCACTTAGCAGACTAATCATTGGTATCAACAATTCCAGGTACTTATATGTGTTTGGACAATTGATCAAATGAAGTTGCCAAGGGGATTGGTCTTTGTCCTGTTGGGTGAGCTCACTTGACAGATCAGTAATTGGTATTAAACTTCATCTTGTATTATCAGTTGGACAAAACAAGGATACAAGAAGATCTGCAGAGTTACCTTGTCAGTAGGCTGATGAGCCATTCTTGTCAGGAGGCTGCTGATTCAAGTCTACTGAACTCAAGGCTGCTGAGTTATATGTTACAAGACTGTCAAACTTAAATGAAGTCAATAGTAATTGGATATTATTCTTATCCTTTATAACCACAGTTACAAATATCCAACGGTTACAACTCTCATGGAATCAATTAGTGGGACACATGGCAACATCACATTTATTCCAACTTTAATCATGGTTAATGCTACAGTGCACGTACATCACTTTATCTGACAGTTACCACCCACTACATTCTCTATATATACAGATATATACATAGAGAAATTACTTACAACATTCAGATCGATTTTCTCTGAAGATACACTGTGTGAACGCAGATTTGAAAGCTTTCTTCTTTATCTTTTTCATCTCTAATGGCGGATAAGGATGATGTTCACATTGGAACGAGCCAAAGTGTTAGAGGGTTCGTTGTTGATGCTAACAAGACTATGTTGGCCATCAATATCAGTAGAAGAATCAGAAGATACGAAGGACTGAAGGATGTTCTTAATCTGAGATTAGACAACATATCTTACACAAATGTAGTAAGTTTCTGGAGAAACATTGTGATAAGAGACAATAGAGAGGCATTTACTACCACAGTTAATGGCCAGGAGATTGAAATTTTCTCAAACCTGCTGAGGGAAGTGTTAGGGTTTGGACCTCGAAATAATGCTCCAACCAATCCTGAAGCAATGGGGTTTTCAAGAATAGATTTTGTTGATAAAATAAAGACCAACAATGCTATCAAATCATCACTATGCATCAATGTGAAGCATATCAGGATGGAGTATAATCAGCTAAGCAATATTATAGCCAAAAACATTTTGGGATTTAGTGGAAGTCTTGACACTTTGTTAGGACCTAAGATTGACTTGCTGATCATCTTCTGCAAGAGTATAAAGTTTGATCGGGCTGGATTCTTTGTCTAATACATGAAGAAAGTAATAACTGAGGATAGAGATGGGACAAGAAAGTCCAAGACACTACCTTTGGGATTGATGGTGCAGGCCCTACTGACACATCTGAGGGTTGCTGACGTTGCACCAAAAAAGATCAACAAATCCAGATATAAGAAGGAGATCAGCTATCTCATCCCTGTATTGGATGATGATGAAGATGTAGATGATGTGGAAATAGAGATTGACAATGATATAGATGATGATGCTGGTGGTGAGCAGGTTGAACTAATTGCTAAATATGATGCACCTAAGAAGGCTACTGAGAAGAGAAAGGCTGTTGATTCTAGAAAGATTAATGAGATCGTAAAACCAAAGAAAACAAGACAACAAATAGTAAAGACTACTGAGTCTACTGAGGGTCCAGTTGAAGTTGAAGTTACTGACCCTACTGATGTTGTAAAGAAGAAATCTACTGCAAAAATTTTGAAAGAGCAACAGAAGGAAGACAGAAGAAAGAGGAAAGCTGCTGAAATTGAAGCTGGACGACCTTCAAAAAGAATGAATAAGATTTCTAAGAAGAAGAAACATGGAAAAGGCGAAGTGTTAAGGATTCTGAAGGAACAAAAGGAATAGATGAAGTGGTTGTTGAGCCTATTGCTGATGCTGGTGTTGTTGTTGAGCAACACATTGAAGAACCGTAGCACCATGCTGAGGAAACTATTCCAGACCTTACTGTGGAAACAACTAAGGTTGCAACTGAACAACAAAGTGATGTACCACACAAACCTACTGAACCAGAACTTGTTGTGGAGGTTGTTGAATCTGAACCTGTAAAAGCTGTTGAGCCTCATCGAGAAATTTGGAGAGGTTGTTGTTGAGCAACCTACTGAAGAAACACAGCATACTACTGAGTCTGCACCTGTTGTGGAAATTGATACAACTGTACAAGACCCTGCCATTTCTGCAATAATTTAGGGGGAAGAACAATCTGTTGCTAACCCTGCTGATGAGCATGAAAGTCAGGGGGAACCTAGTGTTGAGCAGATGGAGGTAGTAGGGACAAATTTACTATCTGAGGAGCCTACTGACTTGATGGCAACTGCTGAGGAAACACAAAATTTACTTGTTGAGACCTTTGAAGGACAACAAGCTGAACAAACAGCCACTAGAAAGCCATCTATGCCCTTTGAGAGGAAGGAGAAGAAAAGGAAAGAAGGGTATGTTGATCCCAAACTCAAGATGGTTGCTGATTACTTTCAATGGAAGTTTTGCTACTGTAAGAAACAAAAACCAGCTGCTGAGCCAATGACAGATTTTGAGGAATGGGCCTTTGAAAAGTTAGAAGTTGAAAAGCTACTTGATTTAGTTAATACTTCTTTGCTAAAATGAGATTGATGGAAACCATTGAAGAAGAAAAAGGAGAAGGAAGTATCTTGTTTAAAGAGCCTAGGGATGCACCAGATAGTGATGATTCATCATCATCTGATTCTGATGATCATCATCCTACACATCAAGGAGAAGCCAATGGAGCTGCATTGACAACTGAACCAGGAGCAGAACAGTCTGCTGGTGCTGGAATGTCTGCTAAGGGCTAGCAAACTAATCAAATAGATGAAGATATGGAGGATCTAACTATAGATGATTTGGAGGCTCTAATCAACGATGGAATAAATTTTCGAGATAATAAGCTGGTCAGTATGTCTGATACATTCTTAGTTGTGGAAACTGATGTGAATCCTAATGATCAGCAGACTGAAAATTTGGATGAGGAGATGGTAATAGCACATAGTGAGCATGCTATCAGCTCTGAGGATTCAGCTCAATATCAGGAGTGGTTTGACACTCAGGACACTTTACTAAAACTGTTGATATTCTACAGAAGGTTGCTAATGACAGAGGAGTGCTAGAGGAAAGTACAGCTATTTTTCCTTTCAATTTTGTGGAAGAGGGGGTCCTACTCACTGAGGAAGAAACAGTGATTGTACAGAGATTGGATTTGGTGAAGGGGTTGGAAGGATCACCCACACATTTTGAGGAGTTTCATGTTGATGAGGAACAAACAGCATATGAACAAAGGTTGGAACTGGAGGTAAAGGTTGCTGAGGATCAAACAGCACCTGACAATGGTTGGAACTTAGAAAGGGATTGGAGAAATCCCCTGCAATTTTTGAAAAACAGGCTGCTATAGTACAGTCTACTGTGGCAAAAGGTACTGAAGGATAGGATAGTCAGCAAGCTACTGTTGATGAGGATGAACAGCTACTAGACTATGATTTTAGTGATGAGGTGTCCAAGTTCCTGAGGAAGAACTTGCTACTGCTGAACCTCAACAGGCACATGTACCAATTTTTGAGTAGAAACATGTTTTGGAACCTGCACAAGATCCAATTTTGGATGAAATGTTTGGAGATGTAGTTGAAGAAGGTCCTGATCTTGCTGGAAGGGATAGGAGTTGGGCCATGGTTGTCAGCAGACAGAGGACAAATTACAATGTTGAAGAGCCTGCTGATGAAGCTGCTGGACATAAGGCTGGAGGTGTGGCTGGTGTAGTACCAGCACATGTTTTGAATGAGTTGAGGGCAGTCAGAAATGACATTACACCGTTAAGAACTCAACATAATAGACAAGAGCAAAGATTTGAAGATTTGACGAACTTGTTTGAAAATAGAGGGAGGACTACTGAAACAGTTGCTTCCAACATCACATCCACTTAGTTTGTTCGTACTGATCTAACCAAAGATGTGAGAGGTATAAAACAAGGCAATACACTCAAAGAAAAGTTCTTAAATGAGAAGTTTACCTCCATTCACAAGAAACTTGACAACCTTGCTGAAGCACACAAGCCTGATGTGGATGACCCTGCTGAAACACTTCAACATGCTGCATTGGATCCTAAATTCACTGAGAGGATCAATTTGCTGGAACAAACACTAGAAGGAAGGATCACAGCAGTTGACACAAGAACAAAAATTATGGAAGGTCAACTTGCAAATTTGGTGATCACACAGGAGAGTGTTCATGGCCTGTTTTCCTGATCAGTAGCTTTATGCTCAGTAGGGTCAGCAGGGTGTTTGATCGATTTAATTCTGATAGCTCAAGATAGATCCTTAATTTTCATCACTTGTATCTGAATTAGGAGTCCTCTATTTATAGGTAGGAATCCTTGTGACTTATGTTTGAAATTCAAACATAGCCATTTCGGATTTGTCCCATTTGACTTGCTTTCTATCACTGTTCATAGTATTGACACTGTCAGACTGCTTTTTGACATTTTTCAGTCTGTCCACCCTTTGACTTGTATCCATTGGATAAAGGTCTAAATCATCCCAACGTCCCTTTAATCTTAACCATTGATTTGTTTGATAAAATCAGAGGTTGTTAGTTGTCCCTTTCTTTGTAATCTCCCAATGTAACCTTGAATAATTCGAAGTATATGTATCAGTAGGTTCCTGTGACCATAAGTCTGCTGAAATACATATCAGTCAGCTGATCCATATCTGCTGTGTTTATGAAACAATGCAGCTGACTTCATTTATCTAACTTTTATTTATGAAGTTAGATTACACCATTTAATCATAACCAAGTTCTAATCACCACTTAACTTGTAATCAGTTTAGGTCATCACAGACTTCCTTAAATTCTGATTCCATATCCTTGACTTTAAATACTAAGTTTGATCCCTTAGCCTTCAATAACCGAGTTTGAACCCTTAGCCTTCAGTCTTCAGCAGGTTCCTGACTAGTCTACTGACCTAGGTACCCTACTGATATAGACAAGTCTGCTGATGTAAGTCAGCTAACCTTTTACAGTGCTTGTTTGATCAAACATATACAAGATCAAACTCAAATAAACCTATACATTTGATCTAGACATCTTTTTGCCTTTGCTCTATAACAGCTAGTCTGGCACCCATCACTAAAACTTAAAAATAAGTCCAACAATTTCCCCCTTTTTGGTGATGATGCCAATACCCTCCTTTCAGCAAAGGAAAAAGATTAAAAACAAGAACATAACAAACTTAGTCACCTCTCATTATAATCATTTGTTCAAAAGTATTACAGTCTAGAATCTGCAAAAGTATAAAGCAGATAAAGTATGCTGATCTAGTGTCTTCTTTCTCTTTCTTCCCTTGCTTTCTCTACTTGCTCTTGATAAACTCTTATCTCTCTGATCATTTCTCTCATCCAATCATTTTCAATAAGAGAGAAATCAATGTGAGGATTCACTTCTTTCCACCATTTCCATGCTTCAGGCAGAGTGAGATTGATCTGATGTACTCTGAAGCCTAAATGCATGTAAACTTCCTTAAATTCCTTCAGTGATTCCTTTCCATTGGTGGTTGGAAGACTACTTCCACCTCTGCCACCTCATCCACCCCTACCACCTCTTTTTGCAGCTCTCAAGGCTTTAACCCTTGCTTCCCAAAATTTGAGTCCCAGAAAATAGTTTAGTCCCTCATGGAAACCCTAGTCATGGTATGGTCTTCTCTTGCTGTTGTAGACCTTCTTGTAATCTCTGAGAGATCATCAATAAGTGGAAGTCTGCAAGGTGCAGGCTCTCTAAAAGCATTGGTGTGATCTTCCCATCTTTTCTTTGCAAAAATTCTAGCAGCCTCTTTTGCTACTGCTCTTTGGCTCGCTTCCCCCTTATTGACATCATCAACAAAACGGGACAGCAGGCCATGAACACTTTCATGTGTGATTACTAGATTACTCAGTTGTCCTTCCATAATTTCAGTTCTTGTATCAACTGCAGTAATCCGTTCTTGCATAGTTTGCTCCAGTAGATTGATCCTCTCAGTAAATTTAGGATCCAATCCAATAGGTTGAAGTGTTCCAGCAGGCTCAGGCACAGCAGGCTTGGGTGCCTCAGCAAGTTTATAAAGTTTCTAATGGATGGCTTCAAGTTGATCTTTCATAAACTTTTCCTTCACTGTATTTCCTTGTCTGATCCCCTTTACATCTAGAGCAAGGTCAGGAAGAGCATACTGAGTTGAAGTGATATTGGAAGCAACAGTTTCAGTAGTTTTTCCTCTATTCTCCACTAAATTTATCAAGTCTTCAAACCTTTGCTCTTGCCTGTCAAGTTGAGTTCTTAATGTTGTTATGTCATTTCTGACAGTCCTCAACTCATCCAAAACCTCTGTTGGTACTCCACCAGCCATACCTCCAGCCATATGTCCAGCAGCCTCATCAGCAGACTCTTCTACATTGTATTGTGCCCTCTGTCTGCTGACAACCATGTCAAAGCTCATATCCCTTCCAGCAGGGTTAAGTCCTTGAAACTCCTCCAGAATAGGATCAAGAGCTGGTTCTTCAAAAACTGGTACAAATGCCTATTGAGGTTCATCATCAATAGGTTCTTCCTCAGGCACTTGAAACTCTTCATCACTGTAGTCATTGTCCACCAGCTGCTCATCCTCATCAATAACAGTAGTCTGCTGACCATCATTTCCTACAGTGGTCTTGTCTCCAGTAGGCTGCACTACAGCAGCCTGTTCAACAACAACAGGAAGGGTTTCCCCCAAACCCATAGATAGTTCCAACCTATGTCCAGGTGCTGTTTGAGACTCAACAACCTGTACCTCCTGTTCCAACCATTGTTCAGGTGCTGTTTGAAACTCAGCAACCTGAACCTCCTCAACCAAAAATGATGATCCTTCAAATCCTATCACCATGTCCAATCTTTGTGCTACCACTGTTTGTTCCTCAGTGATCAGCACTCTCTGTACAAGAATTGCAGGGAATTCAGCCATATTTTCTCTTTGAAATTCCCTCATATCAGCAATCCTTCGTACAAAATTGGCAATTTTGGATAGAGTGTCCTGAGTATCAATCTAGTCATGATATTGAGCTGAATCCTCGTAATCGTTATCAGTTCACTATGATCGAGAACCTCTCATCATCCAAATCTACAGTCTGCTGATCATCAGTATTCTCAGCAGGTTCTTCAACAAATAAAGTGTCTATCTCACCAACCATCCTGTATGCACCAATGTGTATTCCCTCATTGATTTGTGCCTCCAGATCATCCATGGTGAGATTTTCCACATCCTCATCCATTTGTCCCGTCTGCTGGCCCTCAGCAGACCTACCAATATCAGAGGACTATTGCATACTTTATTCATTTAATAAAGCAGTCCCACTGCCTCCTTCTGGACCAGAAGGGAAGTCATCACCAGAATCAGATGATGAATCATCACTGTCTGATTCATCTCTAGGATCTCTGAACTTGATACCCTCTACCTTCTTTGGTTGATCAAAGAGATCCATCAATCTAGCTTCCAGCAAAGAGGTATCTACCAGATCCAATAAATTTTCCACTCCCAACTTCTCAAAAGCCCATTCCTAAAAATCTGTCATTGGTTCTGCAGCTGGCTTTTGTCTCTTATAGAACCCAAATTTCCATTGAAAGTAGTTTGCAACTAGTAGGAGTTTAAGATCAACATATCCTTCCTTTTTCTTCTTTTCCTTCCTTTCAAATGGCATGGTTGGATTTTAGGGAGCAGTTGAGTAGCTTGCTGACCTTCAAAGGTCTCAACAAGCAAGTTAAGAGTTTCTTCAACAGATGCTTCTAGGTCAGTAGGTTGCTCATATTGTACATTAGTGCCTACTACCTCCATCTGTTCAACACTGGGTTCCCCCTGACTTATATGCTCATCAGCAGGGTTAGCAACAGATTGTTCTTCCCCCTGAACTATTGCAGAACTTGCAGGGTATTGTACGAAATTTTTAACTTCCATAGCAGGTGAATTCTCAGTAGATTGTTATGGTTCTTCAATAAGTTTCTCAACAACAACTTATGCAGCTTCAATAGCTCAGCAGCCTTTACAGGGGAGGACTCAACAACTTCTACAGCAGGCTCAGATTCAGCAGTCTGCTGTGATTCTCTAGTAGGTTTCTCAACAACAACCTCTACTATCTCAGTAGGCTTAATAATTGTTAAGGGCTCAGCCTCAATAGCCTCTCCTTCCTCTTCTTCCCTCTGAGCCTCCAGAGTCCTCAATTGTTTTCCTTTGCCATGTTTATTTTTCTTGGCAATCTCTTTCATTCTTTTGGAAAGTTGCAATGTTTCAGCATCAGCAGCTTTCCTCTTTCTACTGGCTTCCTTCTGTTGCTCCTTCAAAACTTCAGCAACAAACTTCTTCTTAGCAACTACAGCAGGGTCAGTAACCTCAATTTCAGCTGGACCCTCAGCAGACTCAGCAGTCTCTACTGTTTCCTTTCTAATCTTCCTAGGCTTTAATATTTCTGTTATCTTTCTTGTGTCGTGACCTTTCTCTCTCAAAGAACCTCTTAGGTGCAGCAGGCTTTACAAATTGCTTAACCTACTCACCACCAGCATCATCATCTCCACCATCATTATCACTTTGTGTGGCCTCATCATCCACATCTTCATCATCATCCAAACCAGGGATAGGGGTAGCAACTTCTGGCTTGAATCTAGATTTGTTAATCTTTTCAGATGAAATATCAGGTATCTGAAAATGATTCAACAAGGTCTGAATCAGTAGACCTAAGGGCTTGACCTTGGACATCCTTATACCATCTCTATCTTCAATAAACACCTGCTTCATGTAGTATATAAAGAATCCAGCCCAATCAAACTTCATGCTCCTGCAAATGATGATTAGCAAATCTATCTTAGGTCCAGATAGTGTATCTAGACTCCCAACGAATCCCAAAATGGTCTTGGTAACCAATTTGATCAGCAGGTTATACTCATAACCAATGTGCTTCACATTAATGCCCAAATTTGATGCAATTTTCTCATTTGTGTTTATGGCATCCACAAACTGCATCCTTGGTAGATTCATTTCCTCTAGATTGGTGGGTGCATTATTTCCAGGCTCAAAGTGAAATACTCCTCTCAGTAAATCAGAAGATATTTCAATCTCTCTTCCATTAACAGTTGTAGTAAATGCCTCTCTTCCTTCATGTATACCAATATTCTTCAAGAATTCCAACACATTGATATATGAAATTCTCTCCAGTCTTCTGTTAATAACATTTTCCAACCCAGCAATCCGTCTAATTGTACGTCCTATGTTAATGGCTAGTTCATTAGAGTGACAGTCATTAACATATCCTCTCACACTCTGACTGGTTCCAATATGAACATCATCCTTGTTTGCCATTATAAGTGAATTAGATGAAGAAGAAAACATTCAAATCTGCGTTCACACAAGAAATTCGCAGAGAATATCAATCTAAATTTTTGAAAGTAACTTCTATGTATAGGTCTGTATATATAACAGAGAGTAGTGGTTCAAACTCTTAGATCGTGTACTGTAGCATTAACCACGATTAGTTTTGAGTAAATGAGATCTTGACACGTGGCCCATTACTTATCCATAAAGAGTTGTAACCGTTCGATTGTGTAACCGCAGTTATAACGATAAGATAAATATCCTGCTATTTTGCTTTTTGACTTTAGTAAAGTTTGTCATAACGTATTCTTCACAGAACCTTGTCATCGATGAGACTTGGCCCAATGACCCTCATCGATAAAGATGTCTCAAAGACCTCATCGATAGTCTTACTCTGCTGATATTTAATTCCTTTTGTATTGTGCAGCTGATAATACAAAATGAAGTTTAATACCAATGACAGATCTGTCAAGTGAGCTCACCCAACAGGAAAAAGATCAATCCCCTTGGCAACTTCATTTGCTCAATTTTCCAAACATAAGTACATAGAATTGTTGATACCAATGACTAATCTGCTAAGTGAGCTCACCCAACATAGAAAACACTAATCCCCTGGGTGAATTCCAGTACATTGCTGATCAAAGAAGTGTCAGTCAACTTTAATAATTCCAAGTTCGGTCCTTAGTTTAGCAAATCTTTCACTATCCAGTGGTTTAGTGAAAATATCAGCAAGTTGATCTTCAGCAGGGATGTAAAGAACTACCACATCTTTCTTTTCAACATGATCTCTTATAAAGTGATGTCTTACATCAATGTGTTTGGTTCTTGAGCGCAAAACAAGATTTTCTATGATTGCAATTGCACTTGTGTTATCACACATAAATGGAATTTCTCTTTCTTCAATTCCATAATCCCTTAATTGTTGTCTTAACCTAAGTATTTGTGCTCAACAACTTCCAGCAGCAATATATTCAGCTTCAGCAGAGTAAGTTGATATAGAATTCTGCTTCTTACAGAACCAGGAAACTAGTCTATTTCCCATCAACTGACAGGTTCCTGTGGTGCTTTTTCTATCAATCTTGCATCCAGCATAATCAGAATCTGAGTAGAATATAACTTTGAAGCTTCCATCTTTAGAATACCATATCCCAACTTCCAAAGTCTCTTTTAGATATTTAAGAATTCTTTTGACTGCAGCTAAGTGACTTTCCTTTGGTTTAGATTGAAATATTGCACAAACACTTACAGCAAAGGATATATCAGGTCTGCTGCCAGTAAGGTATAGCAGACTGCCTATCATCCTTCTGTATAAGGTCTGATCAACATCTTTGCCATCTTTGTCTTCATCCAATCTAATGTTTGTACTCATAGGAGTTGATACCTTGGTGTTGTTTTCCATACCAAATTTCTTCAGTAGCTCCTTGGTATACTTTGTTTGATGTATGAAGAGTCCATCTTTCATCTGCTTGACTTGCAATCCCAAAAAGTAGTTCATTTCACCCATCATACCCATTTGGAATTTACTTTTCATCAGATTTGAAAACTTCTCACATAACAATTCATTTTCAGAACCAAATATTATGTCATCCACATAAATTTGTACCAGCAGGGTGTTGTTTCCTTCATTGATTCTGAAAAGGGTCTTGTCAATGGTACCTTTGGTAAAACCATTGTCAACCAAGAATTGAGATAGAGTCTCATACCATGCTCTTGATGCTTGTTTCAAACCATGAAGTGCTTTGTTGAGTCTATACACTTTATCTTCTTGATCTTTAACTTCAAATCCAGGAGGTTGCTGAATAAAGACCTCCTCTTCCAGAATGCCATTCAAAAATGCACTTTTGACATCCATCTGATATACCTTGAAGTTTTTATAAGCAGCATATGCCAAGAATAATCTAATAGCTTCCAATCTTGCAACAGGGGCATATGTTTCATCAAAGTCTATTCATTCTGCTTGAGAATAGCCTTTTGCTACTAGTATGGCCTTATTCCTCACAATGGTACCAGATTCATCTAATTTGTTTCTGTATACCCATTTTGTACCAATTATATTTGCATGATTAGGCCTCTCCACTAGTGTCCAAACTTGATTTCTTTCAAATTCATTCAACTCTTCTTGCATAGAAATTATCCAATCTGGATCTAAAATTGCTTCTTCAACAACTTTAGGTTCCATTTGAGATAGAAAGCAAGTAAACATTTCTTCTAACTGTCTTCTAGTCCTCACACCTTGCTGTATGTTGCAAATAACATGTTCAGCAGGGTGATCCTGTAACCATTGTGGATTCTGGTTAGATTGATTCTCAGGAACATCATCTTCAGTAGGGTCTGCTGTTTCTTCAACAGGGGGTTCAGCAGATCCTTGAATTGCCTCAGTTGTTGCATCAGTAGTGTTACCAGCAGGGTGTTCAGCAGGGGCAGAGTCAGAAACTTTTAAGTCATTGAACATTTCCAAAACTTCAACACATTCTGGATCAGTGACTTGTTAATTCTCAGCAGGTTCTGAAGCTTCATCTTTCATTCCAGTGAACTTAGGTTCATCAAATACAACATGTATTGTTTCTTCATGTTTTAGTGTCCTTTTATTCAGTACCCTGAATGCCTTGCAGACTGAAAAATATCCCAAGAAAATTCCTTCATCTGATTTTGGTTGGAATGTCTTCAATTGTTCCTTATGATTCAAGATAAAACAGTTGCTTCCAAATGGATGGAAAAAAGATATATTAGGTTTTCTTCCATTCCAAATCTCATAAGGTGTCTTCAACAGCTTTTTGTTCACTGAGGTTCTATTTTGTGTATAGCATGCTGTATTAACTACTTCAGCCTAATATCTTTCAAGCAGCAATGCTTCACAAATCATAGTTCTTCCTGCTTCTTTTAGAGTTCTGTTTCTTCTCTTAGCAACCCCATTTTGCTGAGGTGTACCAGCAGCAGCAAGTTGATGTAGTAGACCATTCTGTTCACAATATTCTCTTATAACTTTATTGAGAAATTAAGTACCCTTGTCTGATCTGATTTTCACAACAGTCACACTTTTCTCATTCTGTAATCTTTTCAAAAGTTCAAGCATCTTTTGAAATGTTTCACTTTTCTTGTTCATGAATATCACCCAAGTGTATCTTGAATAATCATCCACAACCACCAATGTGTACTTCTTTCCTGTTACACTTGTTGGTGTTACTGGTCAAAATAGATCCATGTGCATCAGCTCAAAAACTCTTTTTGTTGATTGCTTAGTCTTTGATTTGAAGCTTGACTTTGTCTCTTTTACCTGGCAGCGATGTGCATCACATATATCATCCTTCTTGAATGTGATCTCTGGTAAACCAATCACCAGTTTCTTCTTCACCAACTGATTGATATCATCAAAATTTAGATGATTCAACTTCTTATGCCATAACCAATTAATTTCTGACTTGGTATGCACAATCAGGCATGTTTCTAGAACAATGAGAAACTTGATCCACAACATACATGTTTTGTTGTCTTCTTCCAGCCAACACAACTTGATCACCTCTTTCACTAATGACAATACAGGTATTTTTGTCAAGTGACCTTCTATCCCATGTCACAAAACTGTCCAGTGCTCAGTAGGTTGTAGTCCAGTCCTTCCACATATGCAACATTCCTGATTGTTAATCCATTTCTCTCAAGTGTGCCATATCCTTTTGTGTATCCTGGTGCATTCTTGTTGCCAAAATTCACTCTTGGACCATCCTTTGCCACAAAGTTTGATAGACAGTGCTTATTCTTTGTCATATGTCTGGAACATCCACTGTCAAAGTACAAGACACCCTACAAAACAAAGTTAATGCATTTTAGGTACCCAAAACTGTTTGGGTCCATGGTGGTCAGTGGCAAGCATGACCCTAAGCAAATTTCCATAAGGTCTTCTTTGAAAGGTATCATACTTTGGTTCATACATGTATTCTACACATCCATAAGGTCTAACAGTTGGTTGTGTATGATTCACATATGCTTTTTGGTTTTTGGAATATAATGATGTTTAAAGTGATTTCTTTTGTTAGAAGCAATAGGATAACCATAGGTTTGTTGTTTGTTAGGAACAACCTTGTAATATGGAGTCTGTTGTGGTCCCTGCTGAGGTCTTATATAAGTCCTCTGCTGATTCCATTACTTAGGTTTTATCCTAGGAGCATGGTTATACCTGTTCTTTATAGCAGTAGGTGCAGGAATATTCCAATCATCATTAGTAGGGAACATCCTACCATTCTCCCTGAGACAAGTATCCCTAGAATGATTGACAATTTTAGGTTTAGGATTCTTATCCTTCGAATATTTCTGATTTTTGCCTCTTTGTGGTCCAGCAGACTTGGTAGCAGGTCTGCTATCAGCAGGTCTAGAAGGTACAGCAGTCCTATTTTTGGATTTGTTCTTTTTGTTAGGTGTTGTTGACCTTTTTGACTTCTGATTTTGCTTCCTTGAAGCTTTCTCAGTAGGTGCCTAAGTAACCCTTTTTGGAGTTGGATCTTGTGCAGGCGCAAACTTAGGACCAATTCTGGCACTAGGTTCAGTAACCTTGTTGGATCCACTCTTGTTGTATTGTTGAGTTCCAAATCCAAGCCATGTTCTATCACCATAAGGCTTTCCAGATTTGAATGCAGTGGAGGAACAAGTTTGTTCAGCAGATTCAGCAGCTACTGAGTGTTCAAAGCAGGCTTATGCCGATTCTGTCCAACTTCTTTTTCCTTACCCTTGAGAATTCTTAATTCATCATTTAACCTTTCAACTTCTATATGAAGAGCTTCTTTTTCAGCCTTCACAATCTCATAACCAGATTGTATTATCCTCAGTTGATTAAGGATGGCATCCAAAGTTTCTTCATTGTCAGATTTTTTAGGATTTGAACCACAAGCTGATTCACAATCACTTACAGCATGAGTGTTAATAGATACAGAGTTGTAAACCTCCTCTATTTCATCCATATTTCCCATTAAAGCATAATCTTCCATTTCAGCAACAAGTGCAGTATCATCAGATTCTTTTCCTTTTTCTGATTCTACTTCATTTCCTGATTCATCTTCAGCAACCATAGCCTTCTTGCTAGATCTTCTTTGTTGGCTCTTGTTCTTCAATAGGTCTGGACAATCAGGTCTGAAATGTCCAGGCTTCTTGCAATTAAAGCAAAGATAATCAGTTTCTTTCTTCTGTTTTAGCTCAGGACAGTCAGGTTTGAAGTGTCTTGGTTTCTTGCAATGATAGCACAAGTAATCATTGTCTTTCTTTGATTCTTTCTTTTTCTTTTCATTGAATTTCTTTCTGAAATTCCTTGGAGAACCCTTTCCAGTTTTCATCATTCTGATTTTCTTGCTCAGTAGGGCAATCTGCTCTTGCATCTCATCCAGTAGATCATCTTGAGCTCCTGATGTTTCTTCTTGATGTGAAGCAGTCAATGCAGTGGTCTTTGGCTCTTCTTTTTCAGTCTCAGGTACAAGCTTCTTGCTGAATTCATAGGTCTTAAGGTATGAAAACAATTTGAAGGTGTCTTCTTCATGCAAACTTCTCATTTCTTCTATGGCAGTCACCTTCATCTCCCAAACTTCTTTTGCAGGTAATACTTCCAAGATTTTTGAATTTATTTCTTCCTGTGAGTACTTCACACTTAGTAGGGTGAGTTCATCCATGATTGCATTGAATCTTGACTCCATTTGTTCAATGGTCTCATTTGGTTTCATTTTGAACTCCTGGAACTTCTTCTTTGCCACACTGATCTTGTTCTTTTTGATTGCATCAGTGCCTTCACAGATTAATTGCAACTTATCCCAAAGTTCCTTGGCTGTCTTGCAATCTTTCACCTTCATATACATATTTCTATCCAAGGTTTTGTATATAATATCAATAGCAACATTGTTGAGGTTTGCTCTTTTTCTATCTTCAGCATTCCATTCCCTTTTTGGCTTTGGAATGTATTGTGTCTCATCTCCCACTATTACTGACTTGGTAATCTCCAGTGGTCCATCTATCAGCACATCCATCATTTCATCATGTGTCGATGTTTATACTCATCAAAACGATCTAAAGAACACATCAACATTGTTCTAGCATACTGGTTGTTATCCATGATTCAAAGCATTGAAAATCAGAAACTTGAAAAAGTTTTCAAAGTATTTTCACAAGCACAACAAGTAGGATTACTTCAGAAGCACTGCTCCGATACCAATTTTTGGTCACTTGAAAAGGCTTTGGTTAAGTTTAGAGGGGGGCGGGTGAATAAACTTAACACTTAAAACTTTTGGAGTTAACAAACTTAGCAACTTCAGCAGCCTGTTGATAGCTCAGTAGTCTGCTGACACTCAATAGTCTGCTGACTGTTAAGTTTACTGAATTTGTGCAGCGGAAATATATAAAAAAATTAAGCCTTATTACTTGTTGTGGAATATGATACCAAGTATTAGATACTCAGTAGTGTATGTGTGTGATTCAGTTGCTAGATTCAGTGGGTTGATGTGCTAGATAAGCTAAATGCAAAATATAAATGCAGAAAGTAAGTAGGCAGATTTTATAGTAGTTCCAAGAGGTGTAATCATGTCAGTCCACTCTTCTCCTGTGATGTTGGAGGTAATTCACTAAAGATTCTTGAGGTAGCTATTACAAAAATCCCTTAGATGCTTGTCCTTCACTAGTAACTATGGCTTCACAAACTGAACACTTGGAACATGTAGGATTGCTGCTCCAAAGTCTTCCACTGGTCGTTGAAGGGTAGGATTGCCTCTTCACCAGCTCCACCACTAACAACAGTCTTTGACACCCAAAGATGCTTCACTGTCTTCAGTAGATTCCTTGTAAAAGAAAATATTGAATCAAGTAAGTGATTCAACTTTCAGCAACTTGATCAGGATGATATGATCAGCAGCTTGAGGTCTTCAAGTGTGTAAACTTGATGTAGCTTGAATGCAGATTATACTTGAAGAATTGTACTGGATCAGTAGCTTTATGCTCAGTAGGGTCAGCAGGGTGTTTGATCGATTTAATTCTGATAGCTCAAGATAGATCCTTAATTTTCATCACTTGTATCTGAATTAGGTGTCCTCTATTTATAGGTAGGAATCCTTGTGACTTATGTATGAAATTCAAACATAGCCGTTTCAGATTTGTCCTATTTGACTTGCTTTCGTCATTTGTTCATAAAATCTTGACTTTGTCGCCGATTTTTGTGATTTTCAGTCTATCCACCCTTTGACCTGTATCCATTGGATAAAGGTTTGAATCATCCCAACGTCCCTTTAATCTTAACCATTGATTTGTTTGATAAAATCAGAGGTTGTTAGATGTCCCTTTCTTTGTAATCTGCCAATGTAACCTTGAATAATTCGAAGTATATGTATCAGCAGGTTCCTGTGACCATAAGTCTACTGAAATACATATCAGTCAGCTGATCCATATCTGCTATGTTTATGAAACAATGCAGCTGACTTCTTTTATATAACTTTTATTTATGAAGTTAGATTACACCATTTAATCATAACCAAGTTCCAATCACCACTTAACTTGTGGAACTTAGACCTTCTACACAAGGTATATGTAATCAGTTTAGGTCATCACAGACTTCCCTAAATTCTGATTTCATATCCTTGACTTTAAATACTAAGTTTGATCCCTTATCCTTCAATAACTGAGTTTGAACCCTCAGCCTTCAGTCTTCAGTAGCTTCCTGACTAGTCTACTAACCTAGGTACCCTACTGATATAGACAAGTCTGTTGATGTAAGTCAGCTGACCTTTTACAGTGCTTGTTTGATCAAACCTATACAAGATCAAACTCTAATAAACCTATACATTTGATCTAGACATCTTTTTGCCTTTGCTCTATAACAGCTAGTCTGGCACTCATCACTAAAACTTAAAAATAAGTCCAAACAATTTGTGTGACTTAAGTTCTGGGAAGCTAGAGTTAAAGCTTTAAGAGCTACACACAGAGGTGGCAGAGGTTGATGAGGTGGAAAAGGTGGAAGAAGTCTACCTACTACATCAGCAAAAGATTCACTGGAAGAGTTCAAAGAATTGTACATGCGTCTAGGATTCAGAATACCCCAACCTGAGGCATGGAAATGGTGGAAGGAAGTAAATCCTCATATTGAGTTTTCCCTTGTTGAAAATCAATGGATGAGATACATGGTCAGTGAGATAAGAGAATATCAAGAGCAACAAGAAAGAGAAAGACAAGAGAGAGAAAGGAGGAACTAGATCCATAGACCTTCATATTTCTTTATCTTTTGTTGAATCTAGTTTGTAATAACATTGTTGAACACATATGATTATAATGAGAAATGACTGAATTTGTTCTATTTTTGTTTCTATCCTTTTTGCTTTGCTGTAAGGAGGGTATTGGCATCATCACCAAAAATGAGGAAATTGTTGGACATATTCTAAGTTTTAGTGATGAGTGCCAGACTAGCTGTTATAGATCAAAGGCAAAAAGAAGTCTTGATCAAATGTATAGGCTTATTAGAGTTTGATCTTTGTATACGTTTGATCAAACAAGCACTGTAAAGGTCAGCTGACTTTCATCAGCAGACCTGTCTAGGTCAGTAAGGTACCTGAGCCAGTTTACTAGTTTAGGGACCTGCTGAAGACTGAAGGCTAAGGGATCAAGCTTAGAGTTTAAAGTTAAGGATATGGAATCAGAATTTAGGGGAGTCTGTGATGATCTAAACTAATTACATACACCTTGTGTACAAGGTCTAATTTCCATAAGTTAAGTGGTGATTGGAACTTAGTTATGTTCAAATTGGTGTATTCTAACTTCATAACAAAAAGTTAGATGAAAATAAGTCAGTTGCAGTGTTTCATAAACACAGCAACCTTGGAACAACTGACTTACAAGTATTTCAGCAGACTTACATACACAGGAACCTGCTGAATATATATTTCGATTTAATCAAAGGTTACATTGGAAGATTACAAGGATAATGACAGATAACAAGTCTTGATTTTATCAACAAATCAATGGTTAAGATTAAAGGGACGTTGGAAATATTCAGAGCTTTATCCAATGGATACAAGTCAAAGGGTGTACAGTCTGAAAACTGTCAAAAGTAAATCGACAAAGATGTGTCGATTACTATGTCTGAGGACATAATGCAAGTCAATATGGGGACAAATCTAAAATGGCTATGTTTTGAATTTCAAACACATGTCACAGGGACTCTCACCTATAAATAGAAGACCCCTGATACAGAAACAAGTGATGAAAATTGATGAAAAACAACAATCAATCTTGAGCTATCAGATTCTTATGAAGAAATCACCCTGCTGACATTACTGAGCTTAAAGCTACTGATCCCGAATTTCTTCAAGTATAACCAGCTATCAAGTTACATCAAGTATACACACTTGAAGATTCCAAGCTGTTGATCAGTTCATCCTGATCAAGCTGCTGAAAGCTGAATCACTTACTTGATTCAAACTTTCTTTTACAAGAAACCTGCTGAAGATAGTGAAGCATTTTTGGGTGTCAATGACTGTTGTTTGTGGTGGAGCTGGTGAAGAGGCAATCCTACCCTTGAAGGACCAGCGGAATACTTTGGAGCAGCAATCCTACCTGTTTCGAGTGTTCAGTTTGTGAAGCCATAGTTATTGGTGAAGGACAGACAACTTAGGGATTTTTGTAACTGCAACCTCAAATATCTCTAGTGAATTACCTCCAACATCATAGGAGAAGAGTGGACGGATAGGATTACACCACCTGGAACCACTAGAAAATCTGCCTATTTACTTTCTGCATTTAATTTCTGCATTTAGTATATTAAGCACATCAATCTACTGAAACTAGCAACTGAATCACACACTCACACTACTGAGTATCTAATACTTGGTATCATAATTTAACAACAAGTAATAAGGTTTAATTTGAATATATTCCGCTGCAACAAATTCAGCAAAATCAACAAATCAGAGACTACTAAGTCGTTAGCAAACCATCGAGCATCAAAGAGCTCATTGAACTTGCTAAGTTTGTTAACTCCAAAAAGTTTTAAGGGTTAAGTTTATTCACCCCACTCCAGCCTTTCAAGGACATTCCCCTTAGGTAAGACAGACTAGGTTCACAACCTGGTTGTCACTGATGGAATCTAATTCATATATTATTGCTCCTAGCCATATCTCTCAAACCTGCCTTTCAAACATTCCTTCATAAGACGTTAGATATTCATTCTTCAAGATGAACATACCAGCAGCCTTTTCAGGCTTGAGGTTATCCACAGACTTACAGAACTTTTGTGTGCACTGAGTTGTGTTCTACACCTCATCGCTATGCTGTATGTGCTCATGTTCCAATGGTTGAATGTATCATTATGGTTCTCAAACTCTTGAGATCTTATTACTCCCACTATCTCTTTTGGAAGAATCATTTCCTCTAGAAGATGGCTTGTTTGGAGACAAACATTTTGCTCCGTGGACAAGTAAATAATATCCAGCGTGCTATCTAAGACATTCCACAAAGTTGCATATGTCGTACTAGGCTCCAAGCCTTTCTGACTTTGCCTATGACAACTTCAAATCATCAGTTAAGATAGATTCGACATTATCTTCTACCATATCTAATATGGAATTTATTCAACCTTTATTTTCAGAACTCGGTTAAGTATAAGGGCTCTATCTCGAAACGGGTACGGGATACTTCGCATGGCTTGCGTCACACCTTAATCATATAAAGTGTTGTTTCCATTTTGTGAACACAATCTAATTGCGTAACCCAAAGATGGTATCCTTCAAGGGAGGAATCTTATTCCTTATCAGACGACTTCTGAAACACCCTTCAGGTATTAATTGCTTCAATCCAATTGAAGATTAATTCCTAAGTATCTCATCAATGTCATATTCGAACTAGCTCGAAATTTTCAGGCTTTCCGAATTATGCACTTCACTGAGTACACTTGACTATTTCTAAAAATAGTCGTAAAGATTAATAAACAATTTTTGTGGCATTAATTGTCACAAGCCAACAAACATCGTTATGTTTAGGCTTTAGACATTTTTTTCTAGATTTTACAACCTTTTCATAAAAGGGTATTTTAGTCATCTTTAGATAAGATACGTATTACCCACATGATTCATAATCATATGGTTCAACATCATCAGAATGATGTTTAATTACACGCTTCCCTTCCAGAGAGACTATGTCTAGAACAACCACGAATATTAAGGATAACAGCCACACAAATATTTAGTTGAGATCTCATCATATATATCAACTATATAGTGACATCAATCTAGTATGTTAGATTCAGTGACCTTCCAACTTTATCGGAATAACATTTATTCTTTACAATTGAATATGTATACTAAATCCTAACAAATAACTGAAAGTATATTCTTCATAAGAACCGGAAACATAATAACATTTATTTAGTTCCCTTATCCGTTTACTAGATCCAGAATATGGTAGGTGTCACAACGTTTGCTTCACCTTCCATATCTGCATTTAATCTTTCTAATTTAATCACACTCGTAAGATATCATATATCTTAGAGTCGACTTTGAACATAGATAGATTTATCTCAACTCACTTGCCTACAATAGAAACTTCAATAAGTTCACTATTTAAGCACATGCCCTAACATTCCATTTAATCCTTTAAGCACTTGAAAAATGTTTCTTATTGTAGTCTTCATAAGACTTAAGAAGGATCACAAGAGTCATGTCTTCTATTTCCTTTCGTAAAGAAAATCTAAAGTTTATTAAATAGTTTATTTAACCTTTAAAATCGTATTCAAAACATTGACTATTTAATTAACCTTTAAGCAATGATAGAATTAAGTCGATACTTGAATCTTACAATTTTGAAAACAACCTTTCCAAAATTAGATGTGGTCATTCTTATCCAATGTTTGAACTAATTGTCATCGTATGACTGAATGATCATCTTGGATCGTATCCAACATATGACTAATTCGTTGAAACTTATTTCAAATGATTTAATCATATCATGAGCTTCAGCTTTCATCAATAATTAAAGCCTTGGAGTACTCCATCAGATATGTAGTCTCTTTGTCTCTAACTACTATAACGGGATTGCTCGTGTCATTGCTTATTTTAAAAGGATTAAAATTACTTAACCATACTTGAGAACGTTTCTCAAAAGGTAACAATCATAATTTGGTTTTACTAATCGAGAATAAAACATAAACATAAAGTTTGCTAAAACTACAACATAAAAATGAAAATAAAAGAGTGTTGTTGTTTATACACTCAAAATCAAAAATAGTCTTTTGATTTATGATTTTGCTCTCACTAGTCAACTACTCTCCCACTAGTCAACTACTCCCAATTGACTTTCAATAATCTTTCAAAATCGTTTAGTGGCTGGAATCCTATCCAGTTGATTTGATCCCCGACGTGGGCCGATCGACCGGATCAATTTTGACGTGTAGGTACTTTTTACCAATCGCGTCCAACGCAACTTCCAGTGGTTTGACTAGTCAACTCTTTGACAATTCACATCGTCTATGTGATAGTCAACCTTATGTCTCTAAAATCAGACGGTCTTGACATGGGCCAATCACCGTAAGATTGTTAGTCGAGTCGTAACCCAAGTATTCATGAGATCTCATAACAATCATATCTCGATAATGATGATATACCCGAGGTAGGTCAACTCCCGACGTGGGCCGATCAGTTGGATCCGAACAAGGGCTCTTCACTGTCACAATAATATTGGGAGACATTTTATAACTCGATTTTTGTAGTGGGAGTAATTTTAAATTAATTCACTTAATTAATTTTGAATTAATTCTCTTAATTAATTTATTACGGTCTCATCATGTTTATCTATCTCTATAGACATACATCCTACACATTCATCTAGATCGTGCCTAGTTATGCATCTATCGTATCATATAAAGTAAATCCAAGCACAAAATAAATAAATGTGTAAAGTAACCGGTATGATCATGGACTTTTCCCAGGCGCGGCTTCGAATACAAACTGATGAAACCGCGGGTCACAATCTAAGGGTAGCTGCAACCGTCAATAGGATCTTTAATGTGCCATCTCCAATGGGATCTTGATTCTTCTTTCTCTAGCCTCCATCTTCTGCTCCATTCTTGTTACATTTAATTCTATCTAATAAAATAAATACACCCGCCGCACACGGGGGGGGAGCTAACGGGAATGGGATAAATGCAGAAAATAAACTAGCTCACGTTCTTCATAATGGACTAGGTCAATTTTTAAACCAACAGAAAAATTAAATCATTCACATCTATCCTATCGGTCAAGTCCATGATCAATCGGGGTCCATATAATCATATTATATCTACTATATCTAATCCATACAATAACATCTTATGAAAAAGATAAAATTAAAATTTAACTACTTGCGTCTTAATTAATCTTAATCAAGTAAAAAAATTATCCAATCAATTAACTAATTAACAATTAATTAATTAAATGATTTTAATCGAAATAAAATTAACGATTAATTTTAAACGATTTTAATTTTAATTTTAATTAATTAGAAATATTCCAAAAATAAATCAAAATTAAAATTAGGTCTCTTTTATTTGTTTCCTTTTGATTCAAAAAGGGATGCCTTTGGTTTCCTAAACCAAAAGGCATCTCCCTTGGCCCTTTCCAAAATCAAAATTTTGAAAAGGGCCTAGACCTAGGCTTTTTCCAAAATCAAATTTTTTGAAAAGGGCCTAGGCCTATTCCAAACAAAATTTGATAAGGCCAATATTTTGGTTAATATGCCTGGCCACTTTCCAGAATCAAAATTTTGGAAGTGGCCTAGGCCTAGGCCTTTTCCGAAATCAAATATTAGGAAAAGGGTCTAGGCCTATTCCAAACAAAGTTTGGAAAGACCATTTTTATTTTAATACCATGTGGCATCCCAATGGCCCCAACTATTTAAACCATAGGTTAGGCCACATGACACAACTAAACAAATGAGAAATTACCAATCACAACTATGAACCATATTGAATCACAAAATACACAAAACAAAATTTAGGAGATCCGCCAGCATTGACCAGCCAACCGACGCCGGCAGCAGGTTGTCTTGCCGCCGCCGCCGCCGGTGGTGGTGCCGCCGCCAGTTGGCCGAGCACCACCCGATCTCGTTTTTTTTTTCCTTTTCATGTATCACTTTGCGAATCAAAAATCCTTCATCTTTTATTTATGTCATTTAAACGATAAAATTAACTATGCAAAATAACATGCTTATTGCTTAAGCTCGAAGCTCTCTCTGATACCACTGTTAGGAAATCTACGTGGGAACACAGCGGAATTCAAAATTTTGATTTCCTTTTACCCAAGATCGACTTCGTTTAAGCAATAAAAAAATAAGCTAGTAGACGGTGGTTACCTTGGTTGATCTACAAGATCGACGTTTTGACCGTCTAAGGAGAGTAGTTCTGCATAGAGCCGCCCAAGTGTTCGGCCTCTACCGCTAGTCCACACGAACAGCCCACCGGAATCCCATCATAGATTGCTATTGGAAAACACCGGTTGCTAGACCGACCTTTTTCCCATCTCTCCAACTCTCCAGAGGATGCTCTCTATGTTACACAAGAACTATTGGCTCTTGGAATTGTGTTGTACAAAAGTGCTTGACACCCACCACTTATTTATAGTAGAAGTGGCACCCCTACTTGGTGTGGATGAGAAGAAAACATTTTCCCAATAAAATAAGGAAAATATAATTGATTGGTTTATCTCATATAATTTAATATCTTATTAAATATTCCAATATATTGTCAATATCTTATATTGACTATATTTATCTTATTACCATAAATCAATTTACACATTTGTGCAAATCTATAGTCAATAATATCTAATATTAATATGAGATAAAGAGCCAAAAGTCCTCTTTTTGGCACAAAATAAATAAATAGGACACACATTTTTTTAGTTGCAAAAAGGACAAACAATTTCAGGCGGACAAAAATACCCTTTTATTCAACTGACGCGCTTTTCAAATGCTTCAGTTTAACTTTCATCCGCTTCAGCCTTCAGGTTTGAATCGTTTGATATCTATTATTTTTTTCAAACATTCGTAACTTTTGATTTACAACTCCGATCATCGAAATTTTTTCACCAAAATTCATTTTTTTTGGCTCTTTAATTTGAGCCCAAATACGATACCCTTCCGACGTATATTTTGAAAGTCGAAAAAATATTTGTATTAACCGGAGAGCTATTTCTTATAAACGACCGTAACTTTTGATTTAGAACACCGATCATCAAAATTGTTTCACCAAAGTTCATATTTTTTTTTATCTTCATTTTGAGACCGCGTTTGATACCTTTTCGACGTAGTATTTGAAAGCCGAATTTAATCGCGACATTTACACTAACACGATGTCGATATCGAGTAGTATCGATGATCGTGTAATATCGGTATCACTAGTATCGATGTCGATGTCGATTATACAAGAATATGCAGGAGAACATTCCACGGATCGTTAACAAACTCGAGAAAAAAAAGGATTTTCGCTTGTTTAGTCTCTAATTACCATCATCAAAGCTATTTAATCACCTGAATTTCTTTGTAAGGTCTTTATCCAGAGATAAAGATCATTCTCCAAATGCAAAATCAGATACACTAACACACCGTGTTAAATTGGTTTATATGATACAATTCGTAAAAGATAGAATCATTAATGAGATAACTTGATTAAGTTGTGGTGTTTATAACATGCAGGTTCAGTAGTTAATGACTTGAATTAAGCCTAAAAAGTACATCGGACTAAAAGGTAATACATAGAAGATCAGTACAACAGACTATAGTTTAGTACAATAGGTACATCAGACTAAAAGGTAATACATAGAAGATCAATACAAGTCTGAAACAGTCTGAAACAGTCTGAACTATCAGCCAAATTATAAGAAGGATATTCAAGTTCAAAGAACTAAATTATCATGCCCGGAATTCACAAGGTGATGAATTACAAGTTCAATAAGCCAATGAACTAGGCCTATCTATTACATGAGGATACAATGTAGATCAAAAACCTCAGCACACCAAGGCACATAGTAAGCCTATGAACTAGGCCTATCTATTGCATTAAGGCACACAATATCGATGAGTATCATGATCGGTAGTATCGATGTCAGTGATGTCGATGATCAGTGATCGAGGCTCAAAATGACTCTCATTTCGATTTTTTGTTCCAAGGTCTATGTCCCCCAAGTCCTTGATATGAACTGAATGTCTTCTTACAGTTCAAGCACTCATATTTACTTATTTTCGGAGCATGTTTCGATACTACTTTTTCTTTAGGATCATTTCTTTTAGGCCTCTTCTTGTTCTTGGGTTCAATCACATTAGGCCACTTGTTCTTGGCTTCATAAACAGCTGCATTTTTGAAAAATTCTTCAAAAGACGTATCCGAGTCGCCTTTTTCAACACATTCATCCAAATAGTAACCTGAATCATAGCTTTTTTGCTTATTAACCTCTGCTTTACTATCCATTTTATTAGCTTCTGGAGTAACAACTTGAACAAAGACGGGATTTCGAGCGATGCAATGCAAAACAACTTTATCAAGTTCAAAACTTACCAGTTCCGTTATCCAATTAGTAGCATAATAATAACACAGAACAACAACTTGCTTTTGCTTGTTGCTCAAAGACTGCCACATGACATCGAAAGGTACTTAGAAGAAGGAATGTGTAAAGGGAAACCCAGAAGAGCATCAAATCATATAAGGAACACAGTATCAGTAACACAACATCCTAATCTTGATTTAGGATAAGCTTTTTCAAATCACCAGTAATAAAACTAAAAAGCTTAGAAATGAAAATCACAGTTTGGGCTTTGTTTTGAGAATGCCACAAGAGATTAGGAGATTAATGTTTGTGTCTACACTTACCAGAAGAGCACATATCAAAGCAAGAACAACACAACCCAGATATATAACTGTGGCATAAATCCGGCTAGGATCAAGCATCATCCTCATTTGTTGCACAGGTCCAATAAGGAAAGTTGTGCTGCCAATTACATATATCAATTTAGAAGCTTGAATAATATAATACACAAAAGAAGATTTGGTTTTTGAAATGTAAAGCACGTTAAAAAGGATAATGCAAGCAGAAATGAGAGTTGTAATTAATTACGCAGACACCTAAACGCAAGCAAGCTCAAATATATGAAATCTCAAGTTGAAAAGCAGTGCAAATTGTGCGTCTCGTACTTGATAAAAAATCATTCAAGAACAACACAACAATTTAGAAAATGTCTTCCGGACACAAAATCAGATCAAAGATGCACCTTCCAACAGCTAACAAATTAGCAAAAGTGAAGAGCAAAGCTGCTACCTCTACCTCCACCGACGGCGGCGGCGGCAGTGAAATTAAAGCAATGTTATGGTACCAAGGGGAAAGTGATGCTACGTCAGATCATGATGCAAATTGCTACAAAGAAAAAATGGAACAGCTAATTGCAAACATTCGTTCAGATCTGAATTTGCCTCGACTTCCGGTGATTCAAGTCGCCATAGCTTCCGGTGATGTGAAATTCATTGATAAGATTAGGAAAGTGCAACTGGAAACGGAGGTGGAGCATGTTGTTTGCATAGATGCGATGGGCTTGCCTCTGAAAGAAGAAATAGCGTGTTGGAATATAAGGGTAATTTAGTCCGACTAAAATTATTTGTCCTTATTGCAACTAAAAAAAGATGTGTGGATTAATGCTTAATTAAGGGGGGAAAAGTGGACTTATACCTAATTTTTCCTATTAATATATGGTAATCTTATTAATTAAATTGCACAATCCATGTGTATTTTAATACACTTAATCCTGCACCCCATATAGCCTTTTATTGGCTTCCGGAATATTATTTAATTAATAATATAATACTATGATTAATTAATTTACAAAATACATGTATATCATATACACACATAAATTCGACATACAAATATCTAATATATGTATATTTAATTATTCAACATAATTAATATCTTGTATATAATTTATTCATTATAAATAAACACCACCATATTAATTTACTACTATAACCTTTATAGTCTCGAGATAAACTTTCCTTATTTGGTTATCAATTATATCTACATTATAATCCGACTTGATGTTCATATGTGTGTGACCCGATAGGCTTCCCAATATGTTGGCCGTAGACACAAAGTGCAAATTACGAAATTGCCCTTCATGCCTTACGATCACGGGATAGCGTCTAGAAACACACCGTGACCCCCAATCATCGGAAGAGTCAAATGCAATGACTACTACCTTTCATGTGAAACGGTTACCGTGTAACTTACAATCCTATCGCTGTAATAATATCCATACGGTCGTTAGTCGAGTGTCAAACATCAACGACCGTATCTTATAATCTGGATATCATGCTCTCTCTTGAAGTTACTCATTTACTCCCACTTTGCAAAGATTCATGAGAGTAAGACATTTCTTATAAGAAGGCCCTTTCGGATATTCACCCCTACGGATAGGGTACGCGATTTCTAGACGACCAAACATGTATACTCCGCATGATTCAGTATCACACCCAATCACTACCACATGATCGCCCCGTTGTAAGGGAAACCTCAATAGTGTCAAAGCATGACAATCCACACCGTGATGCCATGTAGACTCCGGTCCTAAGGATAATTACACAACTGTCACATAGTGTGACACTTATCCGTGTAAGTGGGTCAGTCTAACATATGCATTCTCTAATACATGTCCATGTACAGTCCAAGTGTCTCTACACTTCGATAGACGAGATCTATCCCTGCCCTTAAACACAGAAGACATCTAATACGTGCTAGTCTGTTTGTACTATCAATGTCCTATTTAATAGTACATCAGCCTAGAGACATTTAAGTATCAAACTTTTTAAAGTGATTAGAGATCTCATCAACCATAATTGCCTATCATGGTTTCTCTATCACAGTTTAATACTAAGGACGTTATCATATAACAATTCACAATTGGTTCTTTAAAAGAACAAATATATGACAACAGAAAAGCCATTTTATATATGTATAAACATAAAGAAATAGTAGAAATGATCCAACCCGGTCGGATCCAGTCCAACCCGATTGGGTTTAGGACACTATTTCAACACAGTGGACTCAGCATAGCCCTCAACCAAGGGCTCAGCAGAGGACTTAGTAGAGACCACAATACAAGGATGTTCATAATACACAACAAACCTATGGTCACCCTACTGCATCTAACAACAGATTTCACCAAGCACAACAGTATGTACCAAAAGGCCAGAAATCATATGGGAATGAATCACCGTCCAACAAAAGATATTATAAGACTGTGGCATACATGTATGAAAAGAAGTGCAACTCATTTAAAAGGAGACCTTATGAAAACATTCCTACGGTTGTACTTACCACTGACCACCATGGACCCAAACATATTTGGGTACCTAAAATACATTAATTAGTTATGTAGGGTGTCTGGCGCTTTGACAGTGGTGTTCCCGATATATGACAGAGAACATACACTGTCTTGTGGATTTTGTTACAAAAGACTAAACTATGGAGGCAATGAAAAACCAGGATACATAGAGGTGATGATGTGTTGATCAGATACGGTTTGAAGATAAAAATTGTTGAATATGTGGTAGGCTTAAAGTACAACCTGCTGAGCACCAGTCAGTTCTATGACATGGGATACATAGTCACATTTGACAAGGCTATTGCATTGTCTTAAGTAAAATGAAACATACTGTTGTATTAGTTGGCAAAAGACTAAAGAATATGTACATTGTAGACTAGGCAAATGTTGTACCTAATACATGTCTCATTGTAAGTACCAAATATGAACTCAGTAGGCTATGGTATAAGAAACTCAATCATCTTGATTTTGATAATATCAACCTACTAGTAAAAAAGAAGTTGGTGATTGGTTTACCAGATGTTACCTACAAGAAGGACAGTATTTGAGATGCTTGTTAGAAAGGGAAACATTTAAGATCATGTTTCAAGACCAAGACATAGTATTCCACAAACAGAGTTTTCTAGCTGCTAGACATGTATATCATTGGCTATATCACACCTATAAGTATCAGTGGAAATAAGTAACTTTGGTAGTTGTAGATAATTTTTCAAGATACACTTGCGTAATCTTCATGAACAAGAAAAGTGAGACTTTGAAGAAGTTGCCTGAACTTTTGAAGAGATCAAAAAATGAGAAAAGTGTTTCAGTTGTGAATATCAGATCAGATAAGGGTATTGAATTCCTGAACAAAGTCATAAAAGAATACCTTGATAAAAATGGTGTGATGCATCAACTAGTAGCGACTGGAACCCCTTAGAGAATGGGGTTTTTGAACGTAGAAATAGGACCTTGAAAGAAGCAGGCAGAACAATGATTAGTGAAGCAAGGCTCCCAGAAATGTATTGGGATGAAGCAATCAAAACAACTTATTATACAAAAAACAGATCTTCAATGAATAGAAAGCATGAGAAGACTCCCTATGAAATTTGGAATGATAGAAGACCCAATAACTCATTCTTTCATGCCTTTGGAAGTAACTGTTTTATACACAACAATAGAAAAGATCAGCTGAAGACTTTCCAACCTAAAGCTAAAGAAGGCATCTTTTTGGGATATTCATCAGTCAGAAAGGCATTTAGAGTGCTGAACAAAAGAACCCTCAAACATGAAGAATCTATTCATGTTGTGTTTGATGAACCCAACTTTACAAAAGACACAATTAATGATGTTCCAGAACAAGTTAAACAAAAGAAAGACAAAACTCTTTTTGTTGAAATTGAAATAAATCTGGGTCAATTGACATTGTCATATAGCACCTCCTATAAAGTTCAACCTCATGGTGTTCCTGTTGTACATAGTGAAAATGGACCTGTTGATGCTCTTGCTGAGTCTGCAGAACTCCCTGCTCAACCTACAGCAGAACCCCTAGTAAAGAAAGTTTCTGATAATAAACCTTATTTACATTGGTTAAGAGACCACCATGCTGAACAAGTTATTGGTGATGTACTTCAAGGTGTGAATAGAAGAAGTCAACTAAATGCAATGCTTATTTTTTTTAGTTTCGTAGTTGGAAACAAAAGTTACTGAAGAGGCAATTGCTGATCCTGATAATTGGAACCAAAAATAATAACTAAACAATTCATGTCCTTTCCATCCAATCAGTTAAGTAATGTTTAATTAATCTCTCTCTCTACATATATATATTGATAATTAAATTATGATTAATTTTATGATCAATATTTCAAACTTGATTTCATTATTAGAACTATTCTTAAATAAAAGGAAGATTTTATCAATATCAATATGAACCATATGAATCATGAATGCACAAAATAAGAAAAATGGGAAACTCACTAAAGGATGCAGGTTCTTAGATCTAAACGAGTTAGATCTACGCGCAGCGAATGGATCACGATTTATATATCACAATACATAATTAAAAGACTTAAACTACTACAAGGGGGTTAAGATCAAGTTACCAATAGTAGGAAGAGAAGCCAAGATCTTCCGATGTGTTCTCCAAACGGTGGTTGGTGGACACCCTTCTTGATATGAGAACCTCCTTGATATGCTTCCAAGAAAAACTCCAAGTTTTTCTCCAACCGGGTGGAGCTAAGGATCAAACTCCTTAGCCTTTTTTCTCTATAAATTTTGTGGCCCTCTCTTCCCCTAGGGCTCGTGGAGAACTCTCTTTTTATAGGCAAAATCCAAGAGAGAAAACCTATACCCAATCGGTTTAACAAAATAAAAGAGATAATTCTAATTATTATTATCCAATAAAAATAAGAGATAATTACTATCTTATAATAAGAAAATATAATTATCATTATAGTTAAGAGATAAATAATAAATAAATTATTTTCTTTTATTTATCCAATTAATTATTTAACAAATAAATAACTAATTACACAATATGTCATTATCCAGAAAACTAATTTCTTGGAAAATCCAAGACATATTGGCGCCACACTAAGCCCTCCATTGTGCGCATGAAAATGTCTTTTCACGTGTATTATATTATTTAGCCCAACTAAATAATATTCATGCATATCAATTAATTGGCCCAACCAATTAATTATTTCTGAGGCCCAAATAACAAGATTATTAGTCCGAATTACGAAGCCACATCGGGGACCATGGACCTATAACCAAAGAGCTCCAATAATTAATTATTCATCAAACAAAATAAGTACATTAATTATTAATTCGGGATTACGCCACCATAAACCCTAAATCGAACTCTACCGATTATAGATGTATACTTATACTCAACCCATAGAGTGAATAAGCGTCCATTGATATAATCACTACATACGGATTAACCCTCCATAGACTGTCCATTCTGAGTGGGAAGTCTCCGTGAACCCGACTCAGAATATCTTATCCTTATTTACCATTAACCCCCTGATGATCAATTAGTTCACATGTCTGACTAGTGATCAATTAGTCTAATATGAACTCCCAGGATCGATCACTTTCTTAAGGCTAACAAATAAGGGGACTGTCTCTCTACTTCCCGTAGGAATGAATGGATTCCATGTCTGTGAAAATCAGAACTACTCACTCATCAGGAGATAGTGCCAATGAGAAGTGGCTTGGAACACATATTTAAGTGAACCGTAACTAACACATCAAACACTACCCGGGACAAGCGGCACCGTGATCACCTCAGATTAAGGTTGATCCATATATGATCATCTAATGATTTAATAAGATTCCTCGATTACGGAATTATATCGAGAAATACATATTAAATCGGTCCAGTCCTATATGAATGCCATCATATATAAATGCCCCACGTAGGTACCCTCTACCAACAGTCCGGATAAGACTATCACACCCTAAGGTGTTTTGGGCGCATTATTGGTGTTTTAATCAAGAGACCCTAAACTCTGATTAAGTTCACCACGGACTAACAGTTTAAGTATATCTCCACTAACTCAATCCTCATGTGTAATCCATACACTGAGTTAAGTGGTTACATACAGATATACTTAGGGTTTGCAGCAGTGTATTACTTTACAAGCACAAAGCAAGTAACTAAGGTGAGATAAATTCTGTCATCCATTATTAAAAACAATTACACAAATTGTCTTTCGGGCACTACACCTAACAATCTCCCACTTTGCGAAATGACAAGCAACGATTGTTTTTAGAGCACACCCTTTCTCATCTTATTCACAACACTCTCCCACTTGCTCTAAAAGCAGATGAGACATATCCATTAATGCCGTACCCTCCAAGCACTCGACTTGGTACACTGATTAGCTAGGTTGTTGACTCGAGATGATCTTTAGGATTGAAACGTAGCCGGTCCTTCCAATCAGGCGGTACTCTCTCTCAATATGCTTTTGACTTCTTATGACTGAGAAGATCCTTTTAAGCTATCTCTTCCTTGTTTTCACAATGAAGTGATATCGGCTTATCAGACTTGGAATCACTCCCAGACCCAAAAGGAAATTCTAAGCACTATGAGTAAACACTGAGCCCGAGATCAACTTAATGATCATCCTTAATCCACTACAAGTCAGAGTCAGTGTAGTCAACCATATTCAAGTTTGCACCTGAATATACAAGCACATTATTCCTCGTTCTTCAAAGATACTTGAGGACGTACTAAACCGCTATTCAAAGCTCGAATCCGAGATTCGATTGCAATTGACTCGTGTTAAGCTGACTTGCCCTTATCCCAGAGAGACTCTATCCCATTTTCTCTTTATACGAAGATTTGGAGAATCATTCCTGAGAGGTAGGGTAGGACTACTCTCGATGAATGTTGCATACGTATATGTATGATCGTCTTATTCAATAAGATAGGTGGGATAGCCAATGACTCATTCTCGTGAATTTGACCGAATCAGATTCTTAGAATATAGTCCAATTCTCTCATCCATAGAATCTTGGCCTGTCAGTTTCCGACTTCAGATAGCACACACATGTTGTTTCCAACTATTTCAGTGTTATCATTCATGAACACTAATACTACTATTTTACCAATATTGATACCCAGTCTACAAAAGACTTATCAATATTCTGGTCAAGTCCACATATTTTAAAACATGCGACTTTTAATGACCGAGAGGTTCTCTTACATCCACAAAGGACATAAGTCCCGGCAGTCAACCTGCCATTTGTTCTAACCAAGACCCTTATGTTCCGAATGAATCCAGAATCCATTTTTTGGCAAGAAAGTCTTAGGGTATCACCCCTATTTTCCGCTTTCTAACGAAATCTTGCAAGAATGAGTGGTGAGAGAGTTCAAGGTCTAGTTAACTCTCTATTTGTCGAGGAATCACCCTATACCACTCGACTTTTCTTATTTGAAAGTTTAAACTTTCCTATTCATTTGACTCTTTTCGTGTATACCCAATTGCTCCCACTAGGCCTCGAGACACTCGGTGGTCTACAAGAGAGTTTGAAGTAAGCTGGAGTATCAAAACTCCATTCATAAGGGTAAGGCTTTCAAACCAACCTCTATGATCAGAATCATATACAGCCCACTAAGAGCCATATGTCATCAATCACCCCAACAGACTATAAAGTCCACAAAACCACAAAACCACAATGGGTCAACGGTTAAACCATACTTCCACTGTGTTTTGGGTGGATTGACATTCTGATCTAGTAGTATTTATCAGTGTAATCACCAACAACCGATGTTGGACGTGGTCCGATTAAATCGAGATAGTAACTACCGTTGGGTAACCGTACTCAAGGTTTAAGGTCATTACTTATAGATTCTATCGAAGCCTTGTGACAGATTGAATCGTCACATCTCGATCTCAAGAATCTTATAACCAACCTTCAATCGTCTCATTAAGGCATTTCACGAACAGTCAAAATCTGAACGTATGCGCAAAATCTCCAGTCTTACCTTCAAGCATTAAATGCTAAATGCCTACATTTACGGAAGTGGTGTGAACCGAAGTCACTCATTATCCATCAATTCACTAGCATCTTCTAGGTAGACTTCTCGGTTTACATAATAATGTTAACCGTTATTTTGCAACCAATTATCTTAATCGAGTTTAGCAGTGTATTGTAGTACATCAATAACTATATAGGGCAAGTCTATGGTTTCTTTCTCAGTGTGAAACATTCCACTAGGAGGTAGGCTGAGCATCAGTCCCAAGACTATGCTATAGCCTATTTCTGAGCATGGAATACTCTATTCTCTGCTAAAATCAGAGACTCCTCCTCGTATTCTTTTGATAAACTAAATCGCGTTTCGAGTAGTTATCAGACAAAACGTCACTACTCAAAAACTCCCACTAGCTTGTGTCTCTCACTAGACCTCGAAGGTCATGATGAACAAGCTATGTTACCCCTTCAAATCTATTACCCTTTCCCAATTGAAAGGAAGCTTAGTCATTGTTCCTTTTAGACAGTGTTCCGAGACTGGGAGATAGGAATCACCCTTAGCCAGTCATTAGGTCTAATCTCTAGGATATATGCACTAATTAATAGATTTTGAAGAATCGTGTATCTTAATACGGAAACCATTCGCCTATAATAGTTTAAGACGTGTTACATATACCTTTTCAGCATTTCTTAGTGGTTCTAACTTTATCAAACAAAAGTCCGAGTCTTGGATTCGTACTACAAATGTCATTTTCACTTTCTATGAGGCAACAATATATCGAGTTCAAAGTGAATCCATTTGTTTCAACGAATCTGTAAACATAAAAATAAAATTTTCTGTGATATTCAAGGATAGAATCCGGAATTCATTTCCTTATATCACTCCCACTATTCTAGCTGAAATTACTGCCCATTGTTACTCTATTAATCGTTAATGCAAACCTCTCTTGTTCTTCCAAAGAACTTAGCTCCCAAGTCTAGTTACTCGGTTAAGAAAGTTGCTAAGGATTCATTGGTTAGTGATCTGAAATCACTTTCCTTATCCTATACTTTCTTTATTTAATGTTTCGGTTTAGCCTCAAAACTTCAGTTAAGATGATTAACACTTATAGACATTCGTTCCCATTCTTAACTTTCCTTAAAAGGAAATAGTCTTGAACTAGAAGTTCGTTTGAGTAGACACTACTCGTGAAGCGTGGGATGTCTAATGACAAGCGTCACCTGATTGGGACTAATTTTCTAATAAATTAGAAAACATAAGATAAAAGCTCCCACTAGTTTATCGGTTCCAAATACCGTCTAACTAGCGATAATTTAATTTATGATTCTCCAATTTTTCTATTAGAAAATTTCTCGTGTAGACACTACACAATTAAATTCACTAGAAGAATTTTATAGTCCCAATCATCTTTCAAACTAACTATGGTTGTCTCTCGTTCAACATGAGTGACAGCAGTGACATACTTATTTACGTCACTTAAGTCTTGAAGGCTCAAGAGAAATATCTCTTCCGAAAAATTAATCGCGTGTAAGATCAATAAGTACAATGTTCTAGTTACTTACCACTTTTCAACGAAGTCATTACTAGTCAATTTTACACTAGCAGTCTAGCACCCTAGAGAGATATATAAATAGTTGTAAATAAAATTGACAGAAAATAAATCCAAATCATACACTGCTAATAAATTTTAGGAACTATAAACTAAGTACTTATAGTCTATCCTACCGTTCCATGGATTTAATCTAATGCCTCAGTGCCGCCTTAGGGTAGGTCAAAGAGGTTTCGATTAATATTGAAGATCAAATTGAGAATCAAACATCTCATTTGTGATCGTCAATCACCTTTCCTTTTCAGCCAAGGTACTACCAAAAATACCCTTTATGAGTGTGACCTCTTTGTCTCATATTTTAGGTAGACTTGAGTGTGCCGCCTTAGGGTCGGTCGGTGACCCAGCGAGTACCCAAAATCCTATCCTTTCGAGAGACCAAGCCTTGAATTTTGATAGCGGTGAAGGCCTTCCTTAGGGAGGCCGGTCCAGAGGCGGCACGAGGCGTCACCATTCTCTCACGTTGCTTGTGTCAACAATAGAGGCCGTGGAGTCGGTGTCGCCTCCCGCTCCCATTCAATATTTTGAATAAGTGGTGGGTTTATGATCACGTTTTTGGACTTGATGTTACATTAAGGAACAATAAATCATAGGCCCGAATGTTTCGCCGGTTATGTGGGCTAGCCCACCCCGACCTATTCGTTAGAACATATGTGGCCGCCGGACGGGTGAAGGCTAGGAGAGCTCCATTGAGCCGTAGTGGCTCTTCGGATGGCTCAAGTATTGCGGCACTTGCAAACGCCACACGTGGAGGTGAAGTCGATTGAGCAAAAGTAGCTCCGTTGACCACCCAACCGTGGTTAAACCACTTTCGAACCTGTTTGCCCGTGATTATCCAATCCTTAAACATCAAACATTCACGTAGACACTATGGAACAAAAACGTAATCTCGTCTAGGTTAGGTGGAATTCACCGAGAATCCAACACCTTAACCACGAGGTTTCGGGATTTTACTCATTATGCTTTCGCAGAGTGGGATTCACCGAGAATCCATCACCCAACCTCGACGATTGAAAAAACCCATTTCCTCGGTTTTTACCCTAATTAGTTTCTAATTTATATCAAACAATTAATTAAAACTAATTGCGTGTTTTATACATGCCTAACTAATTCCTCGAATTAATTTCTACATGTATGCATATGGAGTGGAATTCATGATATGATGCATGTCTTGGCAATTTTCCGGTTCTACACATACAATCTAAACATGTATACTAGTGCGGAAAAAAAACACCGAGATGGACCGTTGGCACCCCCGTATCTAATCTATTAAAAATAAATAACCAAAACCCTAACTAGGGTTTACTTCTTTCTAACATAATCTGCAGCTGTTTAAAATCTTCGACGATCGGCAAACCAAACGAACTCGGATCGCGACGAAACTTTCCAGATCTGTTCCTCACTCCTTGGGCTTCATTATGGACGGTTGGATCGGAGATTTGACTTGTCAATCTTCTCCAGTGAGTCGCCCAACTTGCTGCTGAATCTGACTTTTACAGCAGCGCATCAATGACTTCCCGAGGCCGATTGGGAATCGCGATGAATCCCGATCGACCTGGAAATTTTATCCCATGTCCGAAACTCCATAGTTTTCGATCTGACCGGTTGGATTTTCGTTTCAACGGTCAAACCTCTCCCAGAAATTCGAGGAAGTCACAGGTAGGGTTTCTGTGAATCCTACGTTTTTCTGTTACAGCAGCTTCTTTGCAGCAACGAACGAATATCAAATCAAACTCCGATCGACGACAAATTTTGTGGGATTGTTCATCATCTTCTAATCTTGATTATGACCGGAGGGATCGTCGTTTCAACGGCTCGATCAACAGGAAAAACGAAATAACTAAACAGCTACTAAACAGATCTATTTTCTGGAAATTAAAATTGCAATAACAAATAAATTACATAATTTCCTATACTCATATGAACGAATTTTTATCGTTTATATGAGTTTACAATAGATCTAACGGGTAAACAGTGCCAACCCCCAATCCATCTCTTCAACCATAGCAATTAATCATTATCAAAGCATAAAACAATAAATAAAATTTACCTACATGCAATTCCACTCCTTTAAATCGTTTAATTATGATTATGACTATATAAATCATGGAACCTGTCTCTGATACCACATGAAGGATGCAGGTTCTTAGATCTAAACGAGTTAGATCTACGCGCAGCGGGTGGATCACGATTTATATATCACAATACATAATTAAATGACTTAAAATACTACAAGGGGGTTAAGATCAAGTTACCAATAGTAGGAAGAGAAGCCAAGATCTTCCGATGTGTTCTCCAAACGGTGGTTTGGTGGACACCCTTCTTGATATGAGAACCTCCTTGATATGCTTCAAGAAAAACTCCAAGTTTTTCTCCAATCAAAGTGGAGCTAAGGATCGAACTCCTTAGCCCTTTTTCTCTATAAATTTCGTGGCCCTCTCTTCCCTGAGGCTTTAAAACTCTCTTTTATAAGCAAAATTCAAGAGAGAAAAAGCATACCCAATCGGTTTAACAAAATAAAAGAGATAATTCTAATTATTTTTATCCAATAAAAATAAGAGATAATTACAATCTTATAATAAGAAAATATAATTATCCTTATAGTTAAGAGATAAATAATAAATAAATTATTTTCCTTTATTTATCCAATTAATTATTTAACAAATAAATAACTAAATACACAATATGTCATTATCCCGGAAAACTAATTTCTTGGAAAATCCAAGACATATTGGCGCCACACTAAGCCCACCAGGCATACACATGAAAATGTCTTTTCACAGATTATAATATTTAAGCCCAACTAAATAATATTCATGCATATCAATTAATTGGCCCAACCAATTAATTATTTCGAGCCCAAATAACAAGATTATTAGTCCGAATTACGAAAGCACATCGGGGACCATGGACCTATAACCATTAGCTCCAATAATTAATTATTCATCAAACAGAATAAGTACATTAATTATTAATTCCGGGATTACGCCACCATAAACCCCCTGATGATCAATTAGTTCACATATCTGACTAGTGATCAATTAGTCTAATATGAACTCCCGGGATCGATCACTTTCTTAAGGCTAACAAATAAGAGGACTGTCTCTCTACTTCCCGCAGGAAGGAATGGATTCCATGTCTGTGAAAATCAGAACTACTCACTCATCTGGAGATAGTGCCAATGAGAAATGGCTTGGAACACATATTTAAGTGAACCGTAACTAACACATCAAACACTACCCCGGGACAAGTAGCACTTTGTGATCACCTCAGGATTAAGGTTGATCCATATATGATCATCTAATGATTTAATAAGATTCCTCGATTACGGAATTATATCGAGAAATACATATTAAATCGGTCCAGTCCTATATGAATGCCATCATATATAAATGCCCCACGTAGGTACCCTCTACCAACAAATCGGATAAGACTATCACACCCTAAGGTGTTCTCAGGCGCATTATTGGTGTTTTAATCAAGAGACCCTAAACTCTGATTAAGTTCACCACGGACTAACAGTTTAAGTATATCTCCACTAACTCAATCCTCACGTGTAATCCATAAACTGAGTTAAGTGGTTACATACAGATATACTTAGGGTTTGCAGCAGTGTATTACTTTACAAGCACAAAGGAAGTAACTAAGGTGAGATAAATTCTGTCATCCATTATTAAAAACAATTACACAAATTGTCTTTCGGGCACTACACCTAACACTCACACCATGCATCCATGACCGGGCTGACGTTGGTAGCAAGTTGCCCTGCCGCCGTCGCCGATGACCGGCCGGTGTTGGTGGGGCGACCGAGTTCCATTTTTTTTGTGTTTTATCATATCAACCATAGATCCATATCATCTATTATCTATATTTGATAATTATGATGGAAAAATACTATGTAAATTAAAACATGTTTACTACCTATAAATGAAGATCGCTCTGAGGCCACTGTTAGGTAATCAACACGGGAACGCAGCGGAATTTGAAATTTTTATTTCCTTCAAGCAAGGACCGACTTTGTTTAAACAATAAACAGTAAGAAAATTAGATAAACAAACATACCAGGTTGATCAAATTGGATTGACGCTTTATCTACGATTGATTGTCCAAGAACCGAGCCGTCCAAGTGTCCGGTCTCTAGCTGTAATCCACACGAACAACCTCCGGAATCTTCACAAGACCGCTACCGGAAAAGTTGACTACTAGGTCGCCATTACTTCTTCCCACAAAACTCTATGTCATGAACCTCTCAATTTCTTTCACAAGAATATTGCAAAAATATTCTGATGCAAAAGGGCTTAGCACAACTCTCTTTTTATATGGTAGTGAGGCACACGTATCACCATGAAATTCTTGGGGATTTATTTTTGAGTGAAGTGGGGAATAAGAAACCAATTTTCCAATAAAATAAGGATTTAATAAATCAATTAATTATTTGATTGATTCTTTCATTAAGGATTTCCTTAATGTTATTCTTGTCATATATTTAATATCTCATATTAAATACTTTCCTAGATACTATGTTTAATATCAAATATTAAAAAACTATCTTTATTATGTTACCAAATATATATCAAAACACATGTGCACATATATATATCACATATATGCATGTCACATGCATATCCATAAGATATAAATATCCAATATATGTACATAATAACATAATACAATAATTAATATTTTTTATTATTTATTCTGAATAAATAAATACGACAATACTAATTTGCACTTTATAGTTTGCACAAATTAATCCTCATTCCGTTATCACTATAACCACAAATTAATTCCGGCTAGTTATCCGTATGTGTGTGACCCGATAGGTTTCCGAATATGTTGGCCATAAGCGCAAAGTGAATTTACCAAAATGACCTTCACACCTAACGATCTTGATTAGTGTCTAGCAACATGTCATGACCCCTAATCATCGGAAAGAATCAAATGCTATGACTACAACATTTCATGTGAAACGTTTACCGTGTAAATAGAATCCTATCGATGTTATGATACCTATACGGTCATATCTAATGACCATGTCTTATAATATGGACATCCTAATCTCTCAAAGTAACACATTACTTCCGCTTTGAAAAGACATTCAAGAATAAAACATTCCATATAAGAAGACCCTTTTGGATATTTGTTCCTATCATTAAGATACACGATTCCCGGACGAGCAACATGAATACTACGCATCCTTCAGTATCACACCCAATCACTACCACATGATGACCTCATGGGTAAGGGAAACCTCAATAGTGTCAAAGTACGACAATCCACACCATGATGCCTTGAAGACTCCGGTCTTAGAATAATTACACAACCGCCACATAGTGCGACACTTGACAAAGTAAGTGGGTCAGTCTAACAAACACATTTTCTAATACACGTCAACATACAATTCAATTGTCCCTACACTTTGACAGAAGAGATCCATCCATATTTTCTGAAGATAGAAGACATCTAATACATGTTAGTCTAATAGTGCTATTAATGTCCCATTTAACAACACACACGACTAGAGACATTAAAGTATCAAACCTTTTAATGTGATTTGTGATCTCATAAACCGTAATCACTATTATGATTTCTCTTTCAAAGTTTGACACTAGAGAAGTTATCATATATACAAAATCGTAATTGGTTCATTAAACGAACATTTATATAATAATAGAAAAGCAATTTATATATTTATAAACATAAAGACATAGTAGAAATGACAAGACCAGGTTGGATCCAGTTCAACCCGATTGGGTTTAGAGCACTACATCTACATTCCTTCCTCAAGCCATCAACTAGCTTAAGTTGAACAATCTAGATCTACCATAGTTTAAGGTATGAAGCTTTGAACATTTCTTTATAATTTTGTTATGGTGTATTAGCTTTAATTGACGTGATGTAATTGATATGCATGTTTAATGCACCCGTAATTTACCAGAATGGATCAGAACAGGAATATGAAATTCCAGAATTAGGAACCACCACACTCGCAATTGCGACGGAATATATCACAATTGCAAGGCATCCTCAGGTCACCGTAAATTTGGGGATTCAGCATCAGCTATGTTAATCTACAGGATTAATTCATGATAGGTTAGATCTGGCCTATCTACTTTTCGTACTTCATAAATTAACATGAAGAACATGCAAGATAGAGTGTTAGTTAGGACATAGTCTGGATCAATCTTTAGGAATGTGGTAGTCAGTCTCGATAGCTTCCTAGGGTTGTTCTCGATCTTGAGCAAGCACTTTATAGAACTTATTGTGTGTGGGTTAATACAACCAATGAAAGAGGTTAACTATATGTAGACGTTTACTGTCCATCCCATGGAAGTAAATAAGTTTAGAAGATTGCGCCCATAGCCAAAATTGAATTAAAATATATGTTCTGATTGACTCGAGAATTACGGGAAAAGTAAACATAATGATTAATTAAACCAAGCTAGGAGATCGGTTAGGAGGAGGAACACCAACTTTATTTTCTATATTTATGTTGGTCATACACAACTATATGTGTTCTTATTTGGAATAGTACATTTATTATCGATGCTGCATTGTCTATGTAGGAGTGACATTGATTCGCCTTTTGTTTTACTACGATTTACCTAGTACCCTTGCTAGTATACGGGACTTACACAAGTGCGACTGATGATGCTGGATCTCGTCGGGTAACAAACCTGAGCTGTATTATCCTAGTGACAATTTATTCAAGATCTAAAACATGAAAAGATAGGAATGAGAGGGTGGTTTGTGTGATGTTTGGACTAAGCTTGAGATGTTATATCTCAAGTTGACTATGTATCCTGTCTATGAGTCAGAATCAAGTCTCCGTACTTCCTTAGGGATTGTTTATATAGAGGGCCTTATGCCCTAGGCTTGCATGGGCTGGGTCCTTGTTGGACTTTGATTTCATGTTCCCTAAGAAATGGATAATTACGGTTTGATCTCATGATTGTAAGAGAAAATCACGGTGATTTAATTGTAGGATCAGAGCCTTTATGGCTGAGGATTGTGTGCATGCTGTCATATTGGGCACATGGGCTACTCCGTCTAAGGGATACTTAGGCTGACTTACGTCGAGTTCCTTATGTTGTGAGGCCGGAGCTGCACTAGCTGAGCTCCGTTGTGACCTTGCCGATATGCGGTGGACTGAGAAGCTAGCTAAGCCGACCTCCCTCATAGGAATTAGGTCCGGCCTTAAAATAGTTTGTATCTTCTCTATATTTATTACTGTGTTAGTGTTGGGATGACACATGGTGAGGTTCTTGTCGGACCGCCGTCACAAGCCTCTATATCTACCTAAGCTCTGAAGATCAGCTCAGATGTTCCAAAGTTGTAGCTTGGCTTGGTCATTTAAACGTGGATATTTTGGACATCCTAGCTTGCCAGGTGGCAAGGATGCCGTTTTGAATCTGTCACAACTGACCCATAGGTCGAGGCATTTTACACCCACTAGTTCTATTCGGGACGGTCTCCGATACGTGCTTGGGGTTTATAACCTCTGTCACATCCGTCGTTTCATTACATCACTATTAAACCAAAAGATTGAAGTTATTGGCGGTTGCTCTTCTTTAACGATCTCAGCTTACATTTACAAGTTAGTAACTTTTTTCTTTCTTGTGCATTCTTTTCTCTGCTAGAGTCTGTTTCTTGGCGAAACAATATACACTCTTATTTGGGTTCTTACCGTAACCCTAGAAAGTAAGTTGGCTGTGAGATAGATGGAGAGAGGTATGCGAGATAGATGGAAAATTATAGATTAGTCTTCATTATAAAAGATTGAAAATTAGTTATAGCACTGCTAATGTAAAAGTTTGTGGACATGACTTGTGCTTTGTATCCCTTATGGACAAAATAAAGAAACAACCTTGAATAACGAACACATGCACATATATATTTTACTTCTACAGGCATTATATAGTCTTGTATCTGACCTAATCTAACCCTAGCCAGCATAGAATAGGCATCAGCAAGTCAGTTCATTTCCCGTAGGCCTATCGTTGGCACAAGTGGTTACCGCTGCGGTTGGGCTGGGCTTCTATTGGCCTTGTAGAATCCTCGTGCTTTGCATCTTTTTGTAGCCCAAATATTCTAATCAAATCCGCTCTGATCTATCCTTTCATAGCTCAGACTGACATAATTATAATTGACATTAAAACATGGAAAAGTAACACAATTACGGGAATTACAAATTGTGCAAGTGCATAATTTTGAGTTGCAGACTACTCGCTAAGAAATTGACGTATAAGTCATACAAATCTCAGGCTAATTCAGAATAATCAAGCATATTTATAGCGTAATAAATATGGAAAATATAATTCCAGGTTGAATGTCATAAGCTATTCTCTTGGATTTCACTCACAAGGAATTCTTTTCTACTACAAATGTCTAGTTTCATGATACTTATCTCATTTTATTCAAGTATGTTTTTGGAAACGTAAGGAACACTACTCCCATGCCATTATCATTGCACACATTGGTGGATTTTGTAGTCAATGATGTTGATAAGAAACCTGAATGGTCAGATGCAGATCCAAGACATCTCAACGGAAGCTGAAAAGATCAACATAAGTCAGAAATCCATTAGATTTCTATCTTAACTCTGTTTATGTTGTTCAAACTACTCATCAATTGAATCAAGCTATAAGTCTAGGCATGTTATGTTGAATATGCGAAATATGTTTGTGCCATTGATGCATTCATTGAGCCAAAGACATATAATCCGGGCATCTTGCATAATCAATAGAAACAAACAATCTGGAAAAAAGTTTGAGGCATTGGAAATAACAAACACTTGGGAGATTGTTACTTTTCCACCATGAAGCCTATTTGTTGTATGTGGATTTATAAGATAAAATAAAACCTTGATGGATCTAAAGAGATATACAGGACCAGAATAGTAGATAAGGGTTACACTCAGACTTTTGGTACTGATTATCAAGAGAATTGTTCCTCAGTTGTGAATACCACAAAAGTAAGAACTTTCTTATATAAATTTATTAAGATACAAAACTTGCATTTGTGTCAGATGGATGTCATCACTGCCATTCTTCATGGATGTTTGCGTGAAAAAGTATATATGTGGCTTCCTCCAAGGTTTAAAGTTGACATACCAAACAAGGTTTGCGGATTCATCAAGTCTTCCTAAAAACTGAAATAAAGAAGCAGTAAATGAAAATGAAAATCAATAGAGTCCTTGGAACATTAGGGTTTTGTTAAGTCCAAGCATGATCTTAGCTTGTCAACAAAAGGATCTGGCATGCCTTTATTTGACCTAGTGGTGTATTTAGATGAATATAGCAATAAGTCTATATTTGAACATAATTCAAAAGGTCAAAATGATCATTTACATAATTTGTTTACCATCACGGATCTAAGTAAACCTAGATATTTATTGCCTGAACATCTAATGGAATCTCTATTTCACAAAGAAAGTATACTTTGAATCTTCTACATGATTATGAGTTTTTTGGTGCTAAGCCAGCCAAAACTCCAATGTAATCCAATCACACATTGCAACATGAGGATTCAACCATGTGGGTTGACGACATTGCGTACATGTCACTAGTAAGTTGATTTATCTCATATTTACCAGACCTCATATTGCATTTGTAGTTCTACAGCTACATCGATTCTTAGATACTTCTACAAAAAATCACATGAGAGCAGCTCACAGACTTTGGATATACTTGAAAGGAAATCTACATTTTGGGATTTCCTTTTAGCTAACAACAAACTCACTTTAAAAGGATGTATTGAAAGTGATTAGGCATGCTTTCCTGAGACTATCAGGTCTATTTCATTCTATATGATGTTGCTAGAGGATGCTCTTATATTTTGGAAGCCGTTCAAACAAACGACCATTGCTTCATCAAAAGTTGAATACAAGTCTATGGCTAATACAACATACGGGATTCAACGGTTATTATACATTATGCAAGATATGAAAATTGTGGTTTGGGTCCATGTTGTCTTTTTCTATGACAATGCTAGTGCAATTCAAATTGCACATGATCTTGTCTTGTATGAGAGAACCAAGCATACGGAGATCGATTGTCAAGTGGTTAGGGACAAAATCAAAGTTGGTTTAATCGAACACATGGAAGTTAATACAAAAGAAAAACTTGTTGATATTATTACAAAGGCTTTAGACACAACAACATTTTGGTATTTACAGGATCAGATTGGTGTTTCAAAAAAATTTGAGCCAAATTCATGTGGATGAAAGAATGTTGAAGACAAGCATGATGTGCAAGCTGTTGCAATCACCATTCTGAGCTCGAATGGCTGTTAACATATTTAATGCAGATGACGGAAAGTTGGATGCAAAAAAAGGGTTTGAATAACCATTTTTAACACAATTAGCTTAGAAGATCAGTTAATCAGCATAGAAGACCAGCTAAGATCAGCAGTCAACTGAGGTAATCATATGAGATGATCAGCTAACAACATATGAAGTGATCAGTGGAGTAGACTAATTTCAATGAGAAGACCGGTCGAGAAGAGCTAACCCGATTCATCCAATATTCTTTCTAATTTCTTTTTTTGTTGTAACCACTCAAACAAATTACAATATATTGTAACCGTTAGCTAGAATATCATTTATAAATACTCCACCATCAACATGATGTAACATAACTCGATTACAATCTGATTAATGAGAATTTTTCTTTTATTTCGTCTTCTTTTTTCTAATTCTATTAATTTCAACATACACAACCCCTAAAAAGGTGTGAGTCTATAATCACATCCGGATTAAAGTTTAAGCCACAAAAGGTCATCTAATAATTCAATTACAATTTCTCATTACATACTTATACAAGATCATGGTATCAAATTAATCCAGTCTTACGTGAACCCGTTCATGTATAAGTGCGGCCTCTAACATGTTCGATTCTGACAACCCGGATAAGTTGGTTAGACTTTAGTATTTATGGGCATTAACGGTGGTTTAAATGTATTATCAATAATTCCCGTTGATTATGAACTTAATCAATTCACCACAGACTCAGTGTTACCTTGTCCTTCCGTACATAACTCTTATGATCTACGTTTTATCGTTACATAATGACCCCGAGGGCTATCTTGCAGTATCATTAATATTGATGCAATTAAGCAACTAAAAAGATTAATTAATGAATTTTAATTTATTTAGTTTAATAGTAACACCGAAACCGAAAGCGAGAACAAACGCGGCGGTGGCGGCGGCGCAAGACGTTATAGATTTATCTTTGTCCTCCCTCCTGCACAAGAAGTACTTTTGCCCTTGGGGCACTAATTTATTTATTTTAAAACAAAGCATTATTGTGTTTTTTTAGAGGAACGTTATTGTATTTTCAGGCACGATTCCTAGTATCCATCAAGTATTCACAACCCCCGAATTTATTTACCAACCCACATTAATTGATACAAAAATGATTTGGGCACCGATCATGTGCACCAATCATCCCCCGAAAATTGAATTGCATGGTCCGGCTTTTGTGTTTTTTATTTAAACAAAGTACTTGGTCCAAAATTAGGCCGGTACACTTTTGACAGCAATGACAAATTCTTTCAATTTTCTAAATCGACCGATTGTCAACATCAACTTTGAGTATTTCCAACAATATGTACTTGTTAAGTAAAGAATAATAATATCATAGGCTCTATTTAATCAAGTAGAGCATAACCAAACCAAAGTTAATATAGTAAAGGATTTCACGTAAAAAAAATTTACAAACCCATTTTATAGGTTTTTTCCAAAAATATATCCAATAAAATGAAGTTTAGAACAAGCCCAACACATTTAATTGAATGGAAAGTTAAGCTACAACGTGCCATACAAAATACCCGACACAATGAAGCTTTGTAGCACATACGAAAGGATTAGGCAAATGAGTAATTAACAAAAGCATGGTATCAAGTGATATTGAATCCAATAATCATGTAAACCACATGCCTACTTTAGTAACCGTTTTCGTGCTGGCAAAGACAGTTGGAATTGGTTGTCAATAAGTTAGCTTGCTACTTTTATACTCCAATTATACGTTGTTTCAATTAATTTTGAATGCTTAGAAAGCGCAATTTTTAATTAGATAGTTAGATTTGATATTGCTTTCATAAGTATTTTTCATACTTTGGAAGAGATACCTGAAAGACATGCGATTGGAATGAATTTTTAATGTCCTGACTAATTGATTTCATGTGATTAAGGTTTCAGTGTTTTGGTTCTTGAAATCAAGGCTTACACACTTTTTGTGCTTACATTCTAAGATTTTTTTTAAAATATTAAATAAAAAACCAAATGACGGTATGGACGCTAAGATGGTAGTGTATGCTGATGGAAAAGTGATCTTCAGAAAATTGAGAATGTTTAATAATGATATAATTGATGATTGCACCAATTTGCACACAGTAATATGTTCACCGAATTACAATTAAATTATATAATATAAGTTTTAGAAATTTATATACATATTTAAACACCGGCTTCCGAAACCTGATATAATATAAGAGCATACGGTAACACTCTGCTCCCGGATACCTAGCCCTTATCCGGAAGAGAATATTCGGCACGTATAACATCAAATGAATCTAATATTATACGCAAGACTCTATGTCGTCGTATCAAATAAAAGCAAACGGAAGCTAAAAAAACTCGGCTAAAAACATAAATACTACTAAGAATAGATACAAACATTCTAAAGATAGAAAGATATGACTTACAACAACGGATCCTAAAAAATACAAATTTCGAAAAGTTACAACACTTTTCTTACAATGAGCCAAAAGAAAGTACAACGGTTTGAAAAATAAATACAACTTAGTCTTGTACAATATTTGCAATTAAAATAAAATAACGGGAAGCATCGTCTTGGTATCACCAACATTGAACATCATCCTCGAGCTCCCATCGACATAATTATCCACATGTTCATCATCTCACCCCACAATGCATAAAACATTGCACAGGAGGTAAGTACATAGGTACATAGCAAGAGTGAGAAGCTAATGAATAATCAAGCATTTCAACGAAAAGGTTATTATTACAATTATTATGTTACCTTCATTAGACAGACGCAATCTACGGTTCACTTCATTTCTATCAGTATGTCGTGACTATACATATCTAGCTTAACTTATCTTGGTTACGTCAGGACTCAAGGGCACTATGCATGGTGTGTATCAGCCTGAAGATATACTTGTTAACTAACGGTGAATGGCATCTGATAGCTCCGGGGTCTCCCCCGTATGCGTATACGTTCGATAAATTTCCTCCACTACCCTTCAGCCTTTTGAGCTAGTAGCCTTGTTCCTTTTTTTGAACGTATCACTTCACCGATATGAATCGGCGCCTTACCAAGAATAGTATGACGTTTAATCTTTTTACTACACAAGTATGTAATTTATTAATTGTTGTTAGCTAGCCACCTAAGTATTTTCAAGTAAGCTCCCTCACATCTACTACTCTCTTTCCTAGACCCCTAGACGCGGACAAAGCCTAGCACATACACAGACATTGACGAATACTAATCCATCAAAGCACAAACTTTTCATGCTCTTCCGACGGTCCCGAACTTCAACTCTTTCAAAGAGTACATTCGGTGCCGGAACTAAACGCATCAGAAATGTTAGGAACATTTTATTATGTTTTGAATATGGCCATACTAGCTGTTATAGAAAGCCTAAAATAAGTTAGGAATCTCTGTGTAAGTCTTTACTTAGAGTCTGACATGTTGCATAAGTTGAGTCAGACAAGTATTGTACTAGTTGATAGGATGGCTAAGTAAAACAGAAATCCAGTAGAGTGAAGGCAGCCAAGTACCAGCAGAGAAGCATGAAGACATATGATCTGACTTATAACTAGGGAATTCTGTGATGACCTTGGATAACTCTAAGTTATAATTCAAATGATGGAATACATTGCCAAATATGGTGTACACCGATCTCACCCAAATTACGGATCAGCGAAGTACAAGGAGTCTTGTAAAATCAAAGAAGGCAGTAAACCGGCAAAGTAAACTAATTATCGGCTGAGTAAAGGCAAAGTGATGAAGAACAACCAAGTCAACAGAATCACTTAACCGTTGAAGGAACAACCAAGTACACGTTACTTGTTCATACTATGAACTATAAAGAATATTTAGAGGATCAAGCATTAAATGCGCATCAATTGAGGATCAATCAGGGCGGATTTTTCGATAGAGCGTTTGAGGAAAAATCGATCCTTTGAAATCAAGGAGAATTTAATTGAGGGGGAATCAAGAATTAAATCAAGGATTATTCCCCACATTAAATAGCCAACGGACGGAAATTCAAATCAAGAATTGTCACGGCTATCAATAGAAGGCATTGACAGACAAGAAAAATAATGAAAAAATTTGATAAGAAACAAGCATGTCAATTTGAAAAGCCTTCTATCTGAACTTAAAGGAAATATCTAGAGATCAACTCAGTAATCAGAACTCAAATTCCATATCAAGCACTGAGATTGATCACAAATCTGTGAATCCAATTCACATCAAACTAAAGCAATTGAATCAGAGGAATCTAAGAAGGAGTTGCAACCTTTGTGATAGCTGCTGAAAGATTTGTTCTCGAGGCTTGATGATAAAGACCGAGTCCTTTGAATCTTTTGTAGCCAGGAGTGATAGTCTTGAAGATTGTGAAGCTTGTGTAGCCAAGGACAATCTAACTATTGTATATGTGAAAACAATAGTGAATTCCTCCAATCATCACAGGGAAGAGTGGATTAAGGGATTACACTACTACTGAACCACTATAAACCTTTGTGTCTATTTACTTTACAGCACTTTATTTCATTGCATATTACATCAGTGATTGTCTAATCTACTTTGAACCAACATACTTATCCGCTGCCCAAAAGCTTTTAAATATAAGAAAAGTTTTTGAAACGCCACTATAGTCATTCACCCCCCATTTGACTATAGTTTTACCCTACTCTAGGACCAACAATTGGTATCGGAGCAGTGTCCCTAGTATCAGAACCCTTTCAGATCTAATTTCTGGTAACAAGGAGATCACATATTTTCAAAGTAGTTTCCAAATCTGTGCTTTATAAACATATCTATTATCTGTACTCATGGATTCCTCAAATTTCATGTCAAAGGTAACTGTATTCAAAGTTAATATTTTGATGAATATAAAATAAGGATATTGTCTCATCTTGCAGCAACTCATGAGGAGATGTTGGATGTAATTAATGATGGCCCAATCAAGATCACAACTGTGATAACCACAGGAGCAGATCAAGGAAAAGGGATAGACAAACTCAAGAAATATTGGACCAAGGATGATAGAAGAAGAGCAAACCTAGATTTTGTAGCAAAAGACATGATCTTGAAGACTTTGGACAGTAAAATGTTCATGCGGATCAAAGATTGAAAAACAGCAAAGAAGATGTGGGATAAATTAGCACTGATCAATGGAGGATCAGAAGAAGTCAAGGAAAACAAATTATCTGTTGCAAAACAGAAGTTTGAGGACTTTAAAATAAAGACTGGTGAATCCATTGATCAAATGGATAACAGATTCTTGAGCATCATCAGTGAACTGCAACAACTTGGACACTCATATCCACAGAAAGAAGTGTGCCTGAAAATCTTGAGAGTTCTACTTGAAAGATGGAAGATCATTACATCAGTTCTTAGAGGAACAACAAACCTTGAAAACAGTAATACTTTAACTCTGATGTCTCAATTAAAGGCACATGAATTTGAGTTGAACGGTGAAGACAGTGCACCAGCAGAGACACACAAGGCCAGTGCACTGGTTGCACCCCCAAAGCAAACAGCTGACACAAGCAGCAAAATAAACACAGGAGCTGAAAGAACATGTAGCTTTACTGATCAAACATTTTGATAGGTTTAGCAAGAAGAAGTAATTCAAAGGAAGTTCATCATCAAACAAGAAGTCAAGCTCAAACAAAGACATGAAGAAAAAGGATGATGAATACAGATGCTTCAATTGCAAGAAGAAAGGTCACTTCAAGGCTAATTTCCCTGATGAAAAAAGACAAAGAAGAGGAAAAGAAGAAGTACAAAACAACAGAAAATAGTAAGATCAAGAAGGCACTCAAAGCTGAACTAGCAGTGAAAAGAATGAAGAATCATCTGAAAATGATTCAGATGATGATATAGCTGACCGCTTAGACAATGACAAAGCGTATCTACGTCTTATGGCTATGGAAACTGATGAAACAGAGGTAACATCCAGTTCATACTCATCATCTAGTGCATCAACATCTTACACTGCACAATCTTCTATTCTCCTTTTAGATTCTGCAAACCTAATTCAAAATCTCATGAGTAAATTTGAAGAAATTCAAGTTAATCATGAAATACTGGGACAAGAATGTGAGAATCTGAGAACTGGATGAAATGACAGCTGAACAATCTAGTAAGGAAATTCACTCAACTGATCGACAAGCAGCAGATGATCACTCATATGATGTTGAAAGACCAGCTGAGAAAATATCCCTACTAGTTAAAAGCACCACTGCACCAGCTTACAAACCCTCAAAAAGTTTTGGATCCAGATCTGGTATTGGCTACAACAGTCAGGATGAGAAAAGAAACAATGGACAACACAATTCTGAATGAAGGACCAAAACTGGACCTAAATTCAAAAAATGAAAGTCCATAGTTTCTTTTACTCACCCTGGACCGGCGAAGTCAAAACCTAGTGTACTGAAATAGCCGATTAAATCATCAAACCCGCCAATTAAAGGCAAAGGCTTACTGAAAGGCACCAGAAGACATTAACCTTCAAAAGTTGATTGGAATGTTGCACCTCCAAAATACAAGAAGAAACCATTTCATGCTATGCAACATGTGTTTAGGAAAACCAACCAAGGTATGTTCCTAGACACAAGAAGGAATATGAAAATAAGTTTCCTCATGCATATTGGAGAGTGAAAAAGGAGCCATAAATGCACCCAAAAATAGAGAAAAGTGTCATAATACCTTTAGCGAGAATCTAAAAGGAGAATAAGATTGTGCGGTGTAAGATGTTGATGCCTTTAGATGATGAGTATGAACTGGATGTTACCTCTGTTTCATCAGTTTCCATAACCATAAGACGTAGATACGCTTTGTCATTGTCTAAGCGGTCAGCTATATCATCATATGAATCATTTTCAGATGATTCTTCATTCTTTTCACTGCTGGTTCAGCTCTGAGTGCCTTCTTGATCTTACTATTTTCTGTTGTTTTGTATTTCTTCTTTTCCTCTTCTTGATCTTACTATTTTCTGTTGTTCTGTTGTAACATCCAGTTCATACTCATCATCTAGTGCATCAACATCTTACACTGCATAATATTCTATTCTCCTTTTAGAATCTGCAAACCTAATTCAAAATCTCATGAGTAAATTTGAAGAAATTCAAGTTAATCATGAAATACTCGGACAAGAATGTGAGAATCTGAGAAAGTAAAATAAAATATTAAAGAAAGAACTGGATGAAATGACAGCTGAACAATCTAGTAAGGAAATTCACTCAATCGATCGACAAGCGTGAGATGATCACTCATATGATGTTGAAAGACCAATTGAGAAAATATCCTACTAGTTAAAAGCACCTTTGCACCACTAATTGCACACGACTTACAAACCCTCAAAAAGGTTTGGATCCAGATCTGGTCTTGGCTACAACAGTCAGGATGAGAAAAGAAACAATGGACAACACAATTCTGAATGAAGGACCAAAATTGGACCTAAATTCAAAAAATGAAAGTCCATAGTTTCTTCTACTCACCCTAGACCGGCGAAGTCAAAACCTAGTGTACTGAAATAGCCAAGTAAATCATCAAACCCGCCAATTAAAGGCAAAGGCTTACTGAAAGGCACCGGAAGACATTAACCTTCAAAAGTTGATTGGAATGTTGCACCTCCAAAATACAAGAAGAAACCATTTCATGCTATGCAACATGTGTTTAGGGAAACCAACCAAGGTATGTTCCTAGACACAAGAAGGAATATGAAAATAAGTTTCCTCCTGCATATTGGAGAGTGAAAAAGGACACAAATTCACCAAAAAATAGAGAAAAGTATCATAATACCTTTAGTAGAAATATTATGAGTTATTCTGCCATGCCTTATACATATGAAGTGGATGACTTCAATTATCCAAAAAAAAATCCTTTGGATATACACTTGGAGTAGGAGGCATGGCAGCTAACATGTATGGACCCAAACAGTGTTGGGTACCTAAACATACTTAATTTATTTTGTAGGATGTCTGGTACATAAACAGTGGATGTTCCATGCACATGACAGGGAATAAAGGAAGGCTGACTGATTTTAAAGCTTTTGATGGACCAAAAGTAACATTTGGAGGCAACGAAAACCCATGAAAAATTAAGGGGGAAGGCATAATGTTCACAAACAGTTTGAAAATTCAAAATGCGGCTTATGTTAAATGACTGTATTTCAATCTTCTAAGTATCAGTCAATTCTATAACAAAGGCTACAATGTGCATTTCAACAAAGAAGGATGCAGGGTGATTCACAATCAAACCAGCACAGTTGTACTTGCAGGAAAAAGAGAAGATAACATGTATGTGGTAGATTGGAAGACAGCAAAGGCAGAAACATGTTTGCTTGTCAAAAATAAGCAACCAACCAGCTGGAGCATAGAAGATTGAATCATCTCAACTTCAAGACCATCAACACACTGTCAAAGAACCATCTAGTTGAAGGTCTTCCAGAGATCACCTTCAAAAAGGAAAGCCTCTGTGATGCATGTCAAAAAGGGAAGCATATCAAAAGCTCTTTCAAGTCAAAGCCCTATCAATCTACAACAATAATTTTACATTTATTGCATATGGATCTTTTTGGACCAGTCACACCAGTAAGTGTAAGTGGAAAGAAGTACACTCTAATGGTGGTGGATGACTTTTCCAAATTGACTTGGACCATATTCATGAACAAGAAAAGAGAGACACTCAAAAAGCTGCCCGAATTGCTAAGAAGAATTCAAAATGAAATGGGCGAAGATCGTCAAGATATCGATCAGGATAAGCACATAATTTCTAAATGAATTTATCAGAAGCTACTGTGAAGAGAATGGAGTACTACATCAACCATCAGCAGCAGGGACTCCACAACAAAATGGTGTAGCAGAAAGAAGAAACATGACACTCAAAGAAGCAGTCAGAACAATGATTGCAGAACCTACTGTGAAGAGAATGGAGTACTACATCAACTATCAGTAGTAGGGACTCCACAACAAAATGGTGTAGCAGAAAGAAGAAACAGGACACTCAAAGAAGCAGTCAGAACAATGATTGCAGAAGCATGCTTACCAAAGAGATTTTGGGTTGATGCAGCAAATACAGTATGCTATGCTCAAAACAGATCAATCATCAACGAACATCATGGAAAAACACCTTATGAAATATGGAATGGAAGAAAACATAATATCTCACAGTTACATATGTTTGGTTCTAAATGTTTTGTTTTGAACAGGAATCAGTTACATACTTTGGATGAAAAAGCTGATGAAGCAATCTTTATAGGATACTCAGACACAAGCAAAGCCTTCAGATTACTCAACAAAATAAACTTGGTGCTTGAAGAATAAATTCATGTAGTCTTTGATGAACCAAACATAAATGGTGAAAGTCTACAAGATCTTGAAGAAGAAGCTGGACAAAGACAAGTTTATATAAATACAATAGTACCAGCTACTATTCTGGATCACACCTTTGGGAATCAAGATGATGCACCTGTCAACACAACACAAGAGGCACCAACACAAGAACATGAAGTTGATGCACAAGAAGAAGTTATGGAAGAACCATCTCAAGAGCAACTTCAACCTGACCTGAACTGGCTAAGAGATCATCCTGAAGAACAAGTCATTGGAGATATTCATACAGGAGTTAGAACCAGAAGACAACTAGAAAGAATGCTAACTTGTTTTCTATCATAGGTGGAACCCAAAACAATAGATGATGCAATTCAAGATGCTGATTGGATTACCGTCATGCAAGAAGAACTAAATGCATTTGAGAGAAATGAGGTCTAAGAGCTTTTTGACAGACCATACATGGCCAAATCATTGGAACAAAATGGGTGTTAAGAAACAAGGTGGATGAACAAGGGACAGTTGTCAGAAACAAAGCAAGGCTAGTTGCAAAAGGCTACTCTCAAGTAGAAGGAATAGATTATGATGAAACCTTTGCACCAGTAGCAAGATTGGATGTAATGAGACTCTTTCTAGCTTTTGCATATCATAAAGACTTCAAAGTTTATCAAATGGATGTCGGTAGAAAACCAAGTGTCTCATATTTTCATTCTTTTGAAAGAAAATGCTACATCCACAACAATCAAAAGATCGCACTCAAGACTTCTTAACCCAAAGCAGAAGAAGGAATACTCTTAGGATATTCAAGTGTTAGCAAAGCTTTCAAAGTTTTAAACAAGAGGACACTCAAGCATGAAGAATAAATACACGTGGTTTTTGATGAACCAAACTTTGCTGGTGACACAATTGAAGACCGACCAGAACCAGTTTCTCAACCTTAATTACAGAAGAAGATAGACCAAGTTTTTGTTGATATTGGTATGGGAAGATTAAATTTAACAGAATCCACTGATCAAGATCAGTCTCAATTACCAGCAACTAAACCAAAAGTTGAACAACCAGTACAAGACGAAATTGAACCAGTTCAAGCTTAGAATAATCAAGCTCAAGCAAATCAAATTCCTGAAGCTGAAATTCAAAATGAAGCAGTTCAAGCAAATCAGGATCCAATAATGCAACCTCCAATACTTCAATGGATGAGAGACCATCTTGAAGAACAAGTAATTGGGGATTTTGAACAAGGAGTTCGTACAAGGAATCAGTTAGATG